>WBMW01004944.1:1053533-1193401 GCA_013396635.1 Penelope pileata
CGCTGCCGGTGCCCGCGGAGCCCCGCGAGGAGCCGCCCGGGCACAGCCCCGGAGCGCTGCGCCCGCTGCGTTCCTCCGGACGGACACCGACACCGACACCGACACCGACACCGCCCGGGGCCGTCCCGCGCCCGCACTCTCGCACCGCCGTTGGGTTCTTCCCGTTAAGCGGACAGAAAATTCGCCCCAAGTGCCCGCAGAGAAGGCGCGGTTCCCCCGCAGCCCCCCCGGGGCCGGGTCCCCCGGTACGGACCCCGCACCCCGNAGGAGTGGGGTGCGCAGTTCCTGCGGATGCCGCGCGTGTCTGAGTGTCTCTCAGCAGTCAGCAGGCCCAAATTATAGATTTGGGGTGCCTGAATCCTCTGCAACATGAAGGGAAACCTTGATGACGCGTGGTTGGACGCCCTGGTCCACCAGAGGAACGTGCCTGCAGGACATGAGGCTGCACAGCATCCTCTCCTGTCCACTGTGGGCAGGGATTTGGGCTTTGCCTGCACACACACGAGGAGCATGAACCCACCCAGCTGCAACCAGAGGGGAACGGGTGGACTGAGAGGTGGGGTCACCCGCTGCCCCGTCCTGCGGCTGCACTGCAAGGACATCATGGCCCACACTGCTACATTCCCAAGGAAAGCAACCTCAAAGCCCACCCAGTCCAACCTCTGCTGTGGGCTGGGTGCCCCCCACCAGCTCAGGCTGCCCAGGGCCCATCCAGCCTGGCCTTGAGCACCTCCAGGGATGGGGCACCCACAGCTCTGGGCAGCTGTGCCAGGGCCTCGCCTCCCTCTGAGGAAAGAATTTCTTCCCAGCATCTCACCTAAATCTCTCCTCTTTTAGTTTAAAACCATTCCCCTTGCCCTATCTCTATCTGCCCGTGTAAAAGTCGCTCTCCCTCCTGCTGGTAAGCTCCCTTCAGGGAGGGTTTCATGCCCCACACTCCCGCTCTGATTTTCCATTTCAGCCTGCCCAGGATTGTGTTGCTTTCTCAATCTGACTTCTTTCTGCTATTCAGCTGGGTCATCCGAAACAGCCAGCAGAAACATTTCCAGCAGGGAAGGAAGGAGGTGGAAGAGTGGGGAGGGATGAGGGAATGGAAGAGAGGAAGGGAGGAGGGAAGGGAGAGAGGCATGAGAGCCATCTGCACATGTTCCTCCATGGGCAGAATTTCTCCCTCCCTGACCTCACTTTCTCCAAGGCCAGAAATTCCACCTCGGGACTTGCCAAGAGACAACGAAGCGTTCCTCTGCTGGGCCACAGCAGTGTGAAACACTCTGGTTTCACCATTTGCAGAACAAAAGGAACACAGCAGTCACAGCTGATTCATATCTGCTGAAATCCAGCAGCCAAGCTGTGGGGGAGCAGAGAGATGGAGAACGGAACAAAGGGGAGGTGTGGGCTGCTCCTGTTTTTTTCCCTGGCTAATCATTGTTGGCACACAAAGTGCCACCTTGCATTACACCAAAGTCTCAGAGCCCCTGGTGTCCTCTCTCTGACATGGCCACTGAGCAGGTGGCTGCAGACAAAATAAGGAAGAGTACAAACACCAGTGCTGTTTTCTCCACTACACGAGCCCATTTTCCAGCAGTTCCTGCACCGCAGGAACTTCCTGAGCCAGAGGCTGTAGCTGCATCATCGGGTTTGAGAGTCCTTCGCAGACCACTTTTCCATGCTGTTTTCTAATCACTTTGTGAGCCCATTCATGCTTTTGGCACCCTGAACATCCTGTGGCAACGAGTTGCACAATGTAATTGCGTGCTGTGTGAAGACATGCTTCCTCTGGGTTGTTTTAAGCCTTTCCTTATTTACTCCTTTGCCATTCACAATTCCCATACATCTACCGTGTCTACCTTCGAGCATCTCTTCTCCACTCCAACGAGCTGGATTCAATGATCCCTATGGGCCCCTTCCAACTTGGGATGCTCTATGATTCCATGAAGTTGCAGTTTACCCAGTGTCTGCTGTCATGGAAGCTGCCCTGTTCCTTGGCCACCATTGTCTCCACTGTCAGCTGCTTAGGACCAAAGAATCACAGAATGGTTTGGGTTGGAAGGGACCTTTAAAGGCCATCAAGTTCCACGTCCCCCCACGGAGCCCAGCAAGGTGCTCGCTGCTCAAGGTGCAGGTGAGCCATGTGCTGATGGTGGAGCAGTGGAGGGGTTCAGGAGGCTGCAAGCAGAGCCTCGGTCTTTGAGAGGTAAAAAAGTGTTAGGATTTTTCTGGTGTTGTTAATTCCATTCTTGGAAACAGTGGAATGATCAAAATCTTTGTAAATGTGCAGAAATGGAGGATATGAGTAACAGTCAGCGCAGATACAGCAGGAACAGAGCTGGTCAGGCTGAATTAATCTTCTGTGATGAGGTGATGGACGTAGATGAGGGGTGAACTCCAGATGTGATATATGTTGGCATATATGTAAGGCTTTCAACACTGTGTCATATGGTATCATTATAAGCAAACAGGAGAAGTCTGTGCTAGAAGACAGTGAATACATGGCTGCACCGCTGCTCAAACCCTTCTCAGGGCTTTGTTACTAATGAGGCTATGCAAAAACCTCTCCTAAATCTGGTGCTGATCAGCATTTCCAGGAATGACTCAGAATCCAAGCAGAGCTCTGTGTGTTCACAGTGGACACCAGACTGGGACAAGCTGCCAGCACACTGGACTCAGGGCTGGAGCCCAAGGCAGGTTTGCCAGGCAGGAAACAAGGATGTGAAATGGTGATCTGCACTTGGGAGTGCATGCAGAAGTGCCAGCTGAAGGGGCAGCTCTGTGTCACCTGGCTCCCATGCACGAGCCAGGAGCGTGCTCTCAGGGAAAGGCAGAGCCTGCAGAGAGGTGCTGGCACTGAGATGCTCCCAGCACCGTGCAGGGGCTTCCTGCAGCCCTCTTGCCCTCTGGAGGGCTCGTCCAGTTTGGGATAGATGCAGAACTCTGAGAAACAAGAGAGCAGGGAAAACTAGTGCAAAGCTAGGACAGACATCCTGCGAGAGAAGTGATTTGTGTTGTTTAATACAGCAAACAGGGCTGTGTTAATGACAGAACCTGCAAGTGCAGAAGACACAGTGAAACATGGAGAGAAAGTGAGGAAACTTCACGCTTGCTTTTGGCAGCACAGTGCGTAACTGGCTTAAATTATGGATTTAATTAGATACCAAGAAAACCTGTCCAGCCCTTGCAGCAGTGCAGCACTGGAGCAGTTCCATGGGAAAGCTGCTGGAAGCCCTGGACACAGGCTGTCCACCACCAGGGTGATGGGTTTGTCTGAGTGTTGCCCTCACGCAGTGCAGCTGACCCGAGTCCTGCTCAGACCTGCCCTGCAGTGGGTTTTGGGGTAATGAAGCTTTGTTACAACACTGCTGGTTTGTCTCAGGGTGTTATTAATGCTGCTGTATTCTCTGCTTCTCAACCCATAGCCTAGGTGTCCCGTTTGACCAGAGGTGAGCACCAAGTTGGTGTTCTCAAGCCCCCAGCATCCCTTCAGCACAGCACACAGCCAAGCCGCAGTTGGGATGGTCTCGTCTTCACCCCTCCAACACGTGCTTGCTCCTACCACCCCTCGCCTGGCACAGGGCATCGTGCAGCTGTGCATGACTCAGGGCAGGAGCTGATCCAGCTGCAAATCCACCAGCGGGAGGGAAGCAAGGAGAGAGGTCAGCTTTCCGTTACTTGTTTTGCTACCTCACATGCTTTGTCTACCTCAGAAAGAGCAATCATGCCTTGTGCTGCGTTTGGAAGGCAGAGTGGAAACGTAAGGTGATGCAAGCAGTGATTTTGCTGATCTTTCCCAGGCTCTGTCTGTACAGAGCAAAGCAACATCCAAGTATATGTAGAGGCCACGGGAGATGCCACCAGCACAGCCAGTCACCCACACTGGAGTCACCAAGAAGATGGAGATGCTGTTTTGCACATCTAGAAAATCTGCTACTCAACTAAAACCAACCTAATCTTGGTATCTGGGAGTGGGAGCTTGTCTTTTTCACTATGTTTGCCAAGACTCAGGGAGAAACGGGCACGTCCCTGAAGGAAGGCACCAGCCAAGGGGAGATAATGAGATACAGAAGATCATGAAGAAAAGGAGCTGGTGGAAGCTGTGTCACAGAAAATGTGTTTTAAAGTAACTGCATTTGCTTTAAATCAGCCGGGCAGCGAATGAGGCAGCCAGGGGGAGACTGCTGGCTTTATTCCCGTTCCCTGTTAGACACCCATCTGGCTAAACTTGTGTCAGAGCAGCCTCTATCCTGACACCAAGTGGAGAGAGCTCACAAGAACTTCTTCGAAATGCTTTCAAAGAGTTTGTGAGGCTGCCAGTGAGGACTGCAGCCACCCCTCCTGGAGCCAGCAAGGCATCATGCAGCTCATGGGCATTTCAGTATTTATAGGACTTTTTTCCAGATCCTGGCTCTTAGCAGCAACGGTTTATGGCAGATGCACATGATAAAAATCACCATTCCAGGCTCCTGCACTGTTACCCCACCACCACCTCAAGTATGTCTCGTGGTGAGCAGCACAATGCGTGCACACTGATCATCCCTGCTGGGGACAAGATGGGTTACAAGAGCAGTGAGGAAACCATTGCCTGCAAAGTGAAGAGGAGGACACCTTTCCCTGGGGAGGAAGGGCTGGCGCTCTGCCAGTAGTGCTGGGCATTGTGCTGGGCAGTCTGCACATTGCAGACCTGAGCCCAGCATCTCCCCAGCTGCCCTAACCTCCACATTTCTACATGCTCCATCCATAGCCTTCCCCCATCTTCTCAGCTGGTGCCTTGATGTCCCCCCTTCTCCATGTGCCAGGCCTGTGGGGCTGAAGGCTGGGAGCCCTCCTGCAGAAGCTGCCCACCCTGCAGCTCATCTCCTCACCCCCCCCTTAATTCATTCAGAGACACCCATTGACCTCAGGCTCGGAGAGACTGTTTTCCAGACCTCTACTCCTGGCTCCCAGGGTTAAAAAAACTCTCATCCTATTGCAAAGTGTCAGGGAGACACAAAAGTACCAGCCAGGGGTTGGACTTCCAACCCAGAGCCTGAAGTGTCTGAGAGCACTCTGCACCAGGCAAGGGGCAGCTCCTCTCCCAGGGAAGAAATCCTGCACAAATTTCACACAGAGATGCTGAACGCCTCTAGCATCGAGCGGTCCATCCCTCTGATGGATGGCGTTCAAAAACAATACGGAAAAAGGCATTGGTAATGATGCATTCAAGCAGTGGAAAGCATTCAGCATCTGCCCTGAGTTTCAACTGAGTCACCTCCTAATTGCTCTGCTGAGTACAGAGGAAAAACAGAAAGAGAAAAAGGCATTGCATGGACTTACCCAGCTGATCCCGAGCAAACAGGGCTGGCGTGCCTTCAGAAAGCTCATTGTCTGAGGGAAGGAGAAGAAATGCTCAGAAATGTCAGCTCCAGAGGTAGGTGCAGAGGGGCAGGAGATGAAGCTTTGCTCTAAGCTCACCTGTGAGTGCCTTTCCCCCTGTCCTTGCAGACGGCTGAAACCCAGCAGCACCCACCCCTGAGCAGCTGGGTCAGGCCCCCAAGATCCCCTCTGTTACCCCACAACCCTGTGGCACCGCAGGCAGCGGCTGTGAGCTGCCGGGCTTGCACAGCTTGATGCAGGCAGTGCTGGGAGATGGCTCTTCTGGAAGTGGTGGGGATTTATTTATTTTCCAGAATTGTACTCAATACCAAAATGCTGCTAAATTCCAGAAACCCTGCGCAATTTTCAGAAAGAATAAAATTCGCAGAGGGTGGGTTGTTTTTTTGTGTTTGTTTCCTTTCAGGCTCAAGTCATTTGCTTAATTCATAGATTAGAACTTAAAAAAAAAAAAAAAAAAAGAGTCTGTAATCTATGGACTGCTCCTGGGGGGGCTCACAGAGGGGCTCTCAGGAAGGCAGGTTCATGACACCGTGCAGCAGTCTACACCTATGGCATTGCTGAGAGATCTTTTCCCCTGTGTTGTGGGTTGACCCAGCAGATAGCTAAGTACCACACAGTCGTTTGCCCCAGGCACTTTTTGGGCAATTTCTGGAGAGCCTTGCACCCCAGCCTTGGGCTGGGAGCTCTGGTGCCATGCTACGGTGATGTGAAACCTTGGGTTGTCTGGCAGCTTTCGTCCCTGCTGTCACTGCTGGGCCACTGTCCCTGAGGGCCTGTCCTAAATGCTCCCACACAAAGCTGACTGAAGAAATAGAGAGAGATATTTTAGCAGCTCTCTTCCTGGCTCTTCTCTGACCACAGCCACAATTAAAGTGGTGACATCTGGCACAAGCGCTGTATTAACTTGCCAAATTGTGATTTCTAATTTTTTTTTTTAATTTTTGGCAGAAGACCATTTCAATGAATGAAGACAAGCAGCAGATTGAGCATCTGGGTCAATCTGCCAGGCCCTGCAGCTTGAATCAGACCTTTCCCACCATTACACTGAGCACTGCTCATGGTGGATGAGCCCCATGCAACCCCTAGGACCACTGGTAGCACAGGGAGGGGCAGTGGGACATAGGGAAAGCTCCCAGCACAGTCACTGAGCAGATTAAAAATGATGGTGATGTCCTACCTCCTTTGACACTGGCAAAGGGATGGATCCCGCCATGAGCCAACCAGTTGGCTTCATCCAGTTTCCAGTTTTCACCAAGGTCCATCTCTGACCATCAGCATCAAAGCTCTGCTTGCGGTGCCTCCTGCAACTCTGAGGAATAACCAGAAGATACGCTGAGTGCTGGTCCTGCTCCGCACCACCAGCAGCTTGTTTCAAGAGAGGAAAATGTCTTCTCAACATTTCAGGAAGAAAGAAAAAGATAAAAATCACATGGCTCAAGAGGGAATATTGAAGCAAGGAGTAGTTTCTCTTGCCAAGCCTTGACTTATCACATTGACAAATCTGTTGGCTGGGTCAAAAGGCCACAGATGGTTGGACCTTCTCCAATTTCTGCTAACACTGAGAAATTCCTAATCCCTTGCAATATTTCTAGGGATGGGGTTTTATTTACTCGGCACTGGTGAGGCCGCACCTTGAGTACTGTGTTCAGTTTTGGGCCCCTCGCTACAAGAAAGACATCGAGGCCCTGGAATGTGTCCAGAGAAGGGCAACAAAACTGGTGAGGGGTCTGGAGCACAAGTCTTATGGAGAGTGGCTGAGGAACTGTTCAGTCTGGAGAAGAGGAGGCTCAGGGGAGGCCTTAATGCACTCTATAACCCCTCAAGAGAGGTTGTGGTGAGGGGAGGAGTCAACCTCTTCTCTCAGATAACAATGATAGGACGAGAGGGATTGGCCTCAAGTTGCATCAGGGGAAGTTCAGGTTGGATATTAGGAAAAAGTTCTTCTCAGAAAGAGTGGTCAGGCACTGGCACAGGCTGCCCAGGAAAGTGGTGGAGTCTCCGTCCCTGGAGGTGTTCAAGAAACATGGAGATGTGGCACTGAGGGACATGGTTTGGTGGCCATGGTGGGAATGGGTTGGCACTTGGAGTAGATCATCTTAGAGGTCTTTTTTAACCTTAATAGTTCTATTATTCCACGACTTCTGAGTGAGGTGATGCACTGCAAGGGCATCAGTCATGGCTGGGGGTCACAGCACTGGGAGATGGTGGCCCATATTTTCCCTCCCTGACCCTTTGGATCTGTGCATTCCTGATGGGGAAGGCACACAGGGCATTTAATCCATCCTACTTTCCCTAAAGCAAGGTTATGCAGATCAGGGAGGGAATGGAGCTCTTCCAGCAGCAACAACCACTAATTTATAGAGGAATCATGCAACAGTGGGATGCAACAAAAAGTCACTGCAGAGCTTTTTTCCCTTTTCAGGAAGATGAAGAGGAGATGACCGCAGACACTTTCCTTAATGTTGTCCAAGGTGAAGCCAGATCCCAAATAGCACTGATGAGGCATCCACAGCTTCTTGAGGCAGCCTGTACCAGTGCCTAACCACCCTCACAGCAAACAATTTCATTGTAACATCTAACCTAAATCTCCCCTCTTTTAGATTAAAGCTGTTCTCCCTTGTCTTATCCCAACACTCTCTGATAAAGAGTCCATCCCCAGCCTTCTTGTAGGCCTCCTTTAGGTACTTGAAGGCTATAATGAGTCTTCTCTTCTCCAGGCTGAACACCCCCAGCTCCTTCAGCCTTTCTGCACAGGAGAGGTGCTCCAGCCCTCTGAGCATCCTCATGGCCTCCTCTGGACCCATCCAACAGCCCCACATCCTTCTGGTGCTGGGGGCCCCAGGCCTGGATGCAGTGCTCCAGATGGGGCCTCACGAGGGCAGAGCAGAGGGGGACAGTCCCCTCCCTCATCCTGCTGGCCACCATTCTGTTGATGCAGCCCAACGTGTGGCTGAATAAAGTTGCTAGAGAAAGAGATGGATGGACTCTGTCCCTGCGGCCAAGACGCCCCAACATCTCCCCTGCACGGGTAAATCCCAGCCACATCACAGGGACAAGGCAGCAGCCCCAGGTAGGGCTGTTGCCCTGGTGAGTCAGGCAGATCCCATTGGGGTGAATCACGGCTGTGCTGGTGCTGCCTTGACTGGACAGACGTGTGAGAGGTCACTTCACCCAGCTTCTTGTTTAACACCTCCATTAAATGGAATTTTTTGTTGTTGTTGTTCTTTCAAATGATGTTTTCCATCTGACAGTGACCTAGTTTGATTTTTCTTTTCTTTTTTTCTTTTTCTTTTTTTTCTTAAGATATGAAAAGCACTAAATAGTCCCAACCAGAATGTCTCATGCAATGCCTACATAAAGGAATAAAAAAAATCCTGGAGAAGAAAGGAAACATTCTCATTTAGGGGTTGACCCAAAACAAAAAATATTTTCTATTTTTCAGTTCAGCCACTGAAATGAAAAACCTATTATTTGTGCAGCTCCACGACTGAAAGGAGTCTCGTAAACGCATACTGCTGGCAATTTATTCTTTCCACCTGCCAAGGGAGAGGCTGGTCTGCAAGTTCAGTAGAAGTATGAGAGAGGAAGAATGAAAGGGCAATTTATCAACACAGTGGAGAAGATTAAATGGCTTTTCCATATTCGCTTATTTCTCCAACAGAAGAACAAAGCCACCTTACAGACCCCAGCTCGTTGCCCGCTGTCCCTCTCTGTTCAGTCATACAGGCATGAAACCACGTGGACATGAGCACTGAGCTCCCATCAAACAGAAAATTAATTGCAAATGTACAATTTCTGACTTTACAGATGCATAAGGTCAAGTCAGTACAGGGGAAAGAAAAAGTAGGTCAGCATGAGAGGGAATGGATGCAGACCAGGGCCCATCAGCTGCAAGCAGTGTGTGTGCAGAGGACTTCTTACTGAAATGCAAAGGTGAAGAAAGAGGCATTGCCACTCAGCCCAGTGCCTGGCAGGGCTGTGATTTGTACTCTGGCTGCTTGAAGTACTTCTACCTTCAAGAAGACAAAAAAACAAATGTCAGATTTCTAGAGTGCCTCCACTCAAATCCTATGTTCAGCCTCCATTTAGAGTAGGGGAAGCCCATTTTGCACACCCACTGCTTGTACCAGTCCTCTAAAAACATGAGATGGGCCAAGACATGACATTCCTGCTGTGGTATGTGATATCCTGATGCAATATAAAAAATAATGGAAGGAGGGGTGAGTTAAGACCTCATCCACTTCACTGCTGTCATTGTACTTCAGCTAACACCCACACAGATCACAAACCGCTGTCCCCTTTCAGATTGACCTATAAAGCTCTTCCAAACTGCAGAATAAAATAGCATAACACTATTACAGCCTCTCTGATCTGTAAGAAGTGGCTGGCAGAGGACAAGCCTCATTCAGGCTCCTCACTGGGAGCGTTTCCAGTTTAGAACAATTTGCCGCACAGCGTCTGTGGGCGCCAAGCAGATGCACTGGGAATTACTTTTTTAGTGTCCCAAACTGCAGAATTCACATTGCCAGAGCAAGAGGAAAATAAAAGTTAATGACTTGAGACTAACCCAGGTAGACAAGAGATTACAGAATCAAATCCTAAATGCCCCAGAACACAGGGCTTGATCTGGAGAACAAAAAGAAGCTGGCAGCTCTCAACCACAAAAGCTGCTCCATCCCCGTGGCTCACCAAAATGGGTCATCGCTGACCAGACACGAGATGGTGCATGAAGGATCTCCCATTTCTCCGAGCTACTGTATCTCCTTGCTTACACTTCAGCTCCAGAGCTGTTGAACAGGCTCTCATCCCCTTGATGGGATGGACAGAACCCTGGCATCTTGCAGAAGCCACAGTCTGGAGGTGGTTGCCACGGTCAAGCTGAGCATTTCTGGTCCTTCTGTCATGCACAAAGAATGAAGGAGGGCACAGTTCCACGAGATCCTTAGTCCCACCTGAGTTAGTGCATGGTTAGGGCTGGTGATCACCACTCCATCCTCCTTGCACCCTAACTCCACCATGTTCATGGACCATGGCAAGGGGCAAGCCAAAGCAGGTGACTGCACAGCCACCACCAG
The DNA here is from genome assembly GCA_013396635.1 of Penelope pileata. NCBI lineage: Eukaryota > Metazoa > Chordata > Aves > Galliformes > Cracidae > Penelope > Penelope pileata. The sequence goes on from WBMW01004944.1 coordinate 1,063,976, forward strand.
CACATTGATGTCAGGAGTGAAGGGCAAAAGAGCATTAGGAGGGATTTGGCCAGGAGAAAGGGCTGCCAACAGCTGAGGTGGACACCAGCCATGGAGGGGTCAGCAGGGAAGGTTTGCTCTGAGGGGAGCAGGGTTGGGTATCAGCCACCATTTCAGCACAAGGGAGCGGGACATGAGGGGGATAGGAACTGGATGATCTTTAAGGTCCCTTCCAACCCATGCCATTCTATGATTCTATGAGAGAGAAATCTCTGATTCTGTTTATGTTGCCAAGTTTGCATCAGAGGCTGAGCATTTAGCATTTCTAGTGTGTTTTCCAGCAAGAGAGGATACCAACCCTAGCCTGGCAATTTCTGGGATTTGGGATGGACATTGGCCATTCTAGGACCAAGGCAAAAAGCAGGGCTGGAGAAGGTACTTGGCTGGAGGAGAGGGAGAGAATTTGGGCAGGTTGCTGCATTTCATCACCCACTGCTCCGCTTCATTGCCTCTCCCTTGAATGCTCCTTTAATTAGCCCAAAAGGTGACTAATGAGCTGTTTGTTAATGCCATCATTCAAAAAGTTCTATTTGTAGCTGGTCTAAAGAGTTTTTTTAAAAGAAGTGTGTTTCAGCCAACTGGCAGAGAACATGGTCACGAGTTAATTACATGATCTCATGGTAGTTATCTCAAACTAATACATCATTAATCTGATCTTACGACAGCTACAGGAGAAGCCCAGAGCCAAGAAGCACTTGCAGGCTCCCCAGTCCTCAGGACAGAAGCCTTTTTCATAAAAGCTGAGGTTTACACACAGCAGACATGTCAGGACAGGCTGCTCCACAAGTTATATCGCTCCCCTCGCCTCAATGAAAAAATCCCATCCAGGAGCCATGAAGTACGTCATCTCCTCCAAAGGGAGCCTTTGCCAAAAGAGCAGCCACCGTGTCTCTGGTCCAGTCTGATATCAGGGGAGTTATTTACAGGCAGGTGGTCTCAAATCACCTGTGCTGGTGGGGCCAGGAGCCGTAAGCTCCTCTATATCCCTTTGGGCATGGAGTGAAGAGAAAAAGCAAATTAATGACTACATAGCTATTTACATTCCATGATTTCACTTGTGTAGCCTATTCCTAGCTAGGGACATACATCTACATAGATACCCAGGAACTAGGACAATAGCTTGAAAAGCTTTAAGAATATCCTTACTATCAGCCAAGCTCTTCCTCCAAACCTTGATCCAGGACCCCTCGGAAACAGCCCCAACACACACATTGAACTGCCCAGGGCTGCCCGCAGCTCTGGCTGCCCTGTGCCTGAGGTTCTGCATCAGCCCAGATTTGGGTGGTTTTAAGATCTGTAGGGTTCTCCAAGCTACGACAGGGAATGGTAACGTTTCCCTTTCTTCTCCGTTTTCTTCTGAAGTCAGCAAACTAAATAGTCACACGATGATTCAGATGTTAAAGCACTTAAAGCAAAGACTGTATTCTTTTGTGTCTTCTACAGATCTTCCTGTGCTAAACTAACGCTACCAACCACCACCACACCTCATTTTTGCCAGTTATCTTCACAGGCAATTAGCTGCCAGGTTATTTTACCCATAATAATCGCTTATCTAGTTAAGAGATGATAATTTTTCTGTGTTGTTTGTGTACCTCTCAGGAAGCACAGAGAGGTACTTTTATTTATTTATTTATTTTTGCATTCAGAGTAGAAAACCTCCCAGCTCCAGCCTCATTTTGTACTCAATCTCTCAAAAAACAGTTAAAGACAAAAGGCAAATCTTACCTCACAAAATGTCTGTGATTTCTCCAGCAACAAAAACTGTCTGTGCCTCTGTGCTGCAAGACCAAAGTTTTCTTTCTCAGGGAGCTGTTTGTCCCTCCTTGGGTAAAGGCTCCACAAAAACTATGCAGCCATTGCCTGGACTTGCTTTGGGTTGTGTAGGTAAGTCACGGGAATTCAGCTGCTCCTGTGTGTTCAAAGAGCTTCAGAATACTCGAACCCACCTATCGGCGTTACGGTTCCCGCAGGTATGTGAAGTATGCGTTTGCCTTCCTGAGTCATGTAATTATCTTTGGGAAAGTAAAGCTGCGGAAGTGCAATGGAGGGGAAAAACAAGGACTGGCCACTGGAATTCCTCGAAGGTCAGCAGTGGCCCCGTGAGATCACCTCCAACAGGGGAGAGTGGCATGATGACTTTGCTAATTCCTATGTAGCAAACATTAGTCTAATGGAGATGCTGGGCTGTCTGCTTCCATTTTTGCCCTTCCTCATTCAAGGGTTTCCAAGGAGAAGCAGCAGCACCTACTCGAGCCTGGTTCTCAATAGATTGCACAGGTTACAGCATGGGCTCTGGCCAGGGGGAAAGGAAGTGAGATGATTCCCGGATGAATGATGTGAATGGAGGCTGAGTAATCAGTGATATGAATTGAAAAAATGGTGTGATGCATCTGGGCTAGTTGCATCTTGATAAGGGTGGTGGGGGACTTCCTGCATTTTCTGTTGAGTCAAAAGCACCTGGGGTAAGGTGGCATCGGCAAAGGAATTTGTGCTATGATCAAATGCCATCTCAGGCAGTTTCAGAAGAGGAATAGATAACAAGAGAGAATGGAATACCAACAAAGTGAGCTTACCAGAAAAGTCCCTTGTGCCAAGCATAGGAGAATGGAGAGCAAAAAACGAAGGGCTCCTTGATTATGCCATCTTCTTGCAAGGAAGAGCATGGCCTTACTCTGGAACACAGCTACAGCACATGGCAACATTTTATCAGATTTCTGAGTTTTTCCAGAAGTTTTACAATGAAGACTTCTCAAAAGTGAAGCTTCCGATTACTCCAGCTCACACAGGAAAACAGCCAGCTTGCCTGGGCATAGCAAGGCCACACATCTGAGGCAATTGTAAATAGATCTCAGTTTTATCTCCATCTCCAAGAAGACCAATTCCAACAATCATCTTCTTCAGCAGCTTATGGTACTCAGGAGGTGTTTTCAAAGTTATGAGCTCAACCATGAGGAACTTCCAGCTACCAGGTTAAGCAGAAAACATGAGACCTGGGAAGCCAGCAGCTCCCCCTCCCAGGGCAGAGGGTGCTCCAAGCACCCATGTGTAGTGAACAATATGGAGAAATGTGCTGTGCAGGCTTTGAGCCTTTGTGAGTTGAGAAGAGCCTTGCTGCTGGGACACTCCAAGGCTGCCCTCTAGTCCAGGCTCACCCAGGCAGTGCCATCCCCAGGGTGCTGGTTACCCAGGACATGCCCCAAGGATAGGGATGCCCCAAGGTTGGAGGTGCCCCAAGTTTGGAGGTGCCCCAAGGAGGAGGATGCCATAAGGTTTTGACTGTACTGGGAGACACAGGGAGAAACCTCACCACTTGGACAGAACCGAGCCATCAGACATTCAGTATTTGCAGTAGAAGTTTCAGATTAAGCTTTTTTTTTTTAAAAAAAAAAAAAAAAAAAGGAAAAAGAAATCCTACATGGCATACTTGTAATTACAGAGACACAGCGAGTCATTAGCTCCCCGGCAGGTTTACAGCAGGCTGCACCAATCTGCCTTTTGGGCAAATGAAGAAAGCGCTCACAGCCCAAATCCAGCTCTTCCCAGTGGGAAGAGTTGAGGAGCCATCCCTGCCTGGCACCACACCATGGAAGAGGGGGTGCCCATGAAGGACCGTCCCTGCTCTCCTCCCACGCTGTGCTGGAGATGGGGTCACACTGGGTGTCACCAGCCTTCCCTTCCCTTCTCCAGCTGCTTCAGCTGAACCTGGAGTAATTTGGTCAGCTGGATGTGCACCAGTCTTGATGTAGGGTCTTGATCTTATGTCTTCCTCCAGCTGCCCCTGGTCTGGAAACATTCACCACACAGACAGAGGTACTCTTTCTGTATTAATGAGGGAGGTCTTGTTCTCAAGAATTCTGCCTCTTAATCTCAATTTACTCCCTGGTGAAGCACCAGAGCAGAGTGAGAAAGCTCCTCTGCTCCGAAAACTAAAGTGAATCATCCGATGCACTGCAGTGCGGCTCAGGCAGGATCTCTGCTGGCAGATGGGAAATAAGAGAGCTTTTTGTTGTTGAATCTGAGCTGTTTTTCAGAGGACTGAGTTAGAAATAAAATATTAACAGCACTATCTTCAGAGGAAGCTGCTTTTGGGGATGTCACTGTGCTAAACAAAATCAGAGCTCTGCAGGGAAAAACAAAAAGGGAACTCAAACAGCTTCTCACTGAATGGTTTCACTGGGACCAGAAAAAGACAGAAAAGGAATATTAAAGCAGTGCTGGTGACTGTTGTGGCAAAAGCAGATCCCAGGGACACACTCACTGGTTCATATGAAGGATGCTTGTCCTCCCCACCACCACCTGGCTGCATGCACAGGGTGTGTGATCCTGCACCCCTTCTGCCTCCCAGCCCACCCTCCTTCACTTGTGGTTCACTCGACACCATTGTTCCATGCCCGGTCTCCCTCCAGCTCCTCCTGCACAGCCCTGACCTTCCCAGTGCCATGTTTCACTATCTGAAGACAAGCCAGTGCTTGCTGCTGCCGTGCCTCTCCCCAGGGCCTGCTGGAGCCCCGGCTCTGGCTGCACAACACACCCTGAGCTGCTGAGGCTTGGCTGGATGGGGCCGGGGCCTGGGAGGTGCCAGCGCTGCGGGCTTGCTCTCGCCCTGCACGTGGTGCAAGCTCTGCCTGAAGCAAATGTCTGATGGACATGCAGGCGGCTGCTGGTTGGTGCTCTCACAGGGGTCACACATGAGTTTAAAGATTTAAATCTTGGGTAGGTTAGGATGTTTAAAGAGCAGACCACGTGGGACCTTGACACAGTGGTAAAAGGCAGGCTGGCTCATGTCCACCATGTAGAAGAGAGTGTGGAAGTACTGCTGTGGCGATGGAGAGAAGGGAAAAAAATCTCCCTCCTCCCTTCTCCAAGAGAAATGCATGGACAGCACAGTGCTGAGCATGAGAACACAATCTCTGACCCTCAGAGGATCGAGGGAAAAGCAGAAACACTCAGCTGTAGCACAGGAGCTTCGTGTCTTGATGTTGTGCCAAAGAAATGCAGCTGGTTTTGGGGAACCACAACTTCATTCAACCTGGATTCATTACCCTGATGCCCATGGAGCATGCACAAAAGGACTGGCATGGTCCCACTGCAAGGCCCATGCAAGACCTTGTGCCAAGCCTGGGGTCTCTGTGAGGCCTAGCTCAGGGAGCAGGGCCCTGGGCAGAGCCTACACAGCTGCATGGGCATTTTGTTGTTCAGGAAAAGGCTGCCACATTCGTCCTCCCCATCCTTTCACAGATGTCACACACTCACTGGAACAGGTTGCCCAGAGAAGTTGTGGATGCCCCCTCCCTGGAAGTATTCAAAGCCAGGCTGGATGGGGCTTTGGGCAACCTGGTCTAGTGAGCGGTGTCCTTGCCCGTGGCAGGGGGGTTGGAACAAGATGATCTCTAAGCTCCCTTCCAACCTGAACCATTCTATAATTCTGTGATTCATGTGCAGAGCTCCCTGGTCTGAAGGGAGCAAATGGTGCCCAATTTGGCACTTGCTGGGTGGGAAGAGAACACGGCTGGGAGCCCCACCACTACCAGCACTGAGCAAGGGCTTGGCCATAGGTCTCAGATGTGGCATGGGGTGACTCCCTGTCACCAGGCCCCGGCCTTGCTTTCTTCAGTTCTCAAGAAAAATTGGAGACTTTGGTTTTCCTGCACATGAGAACAAAACCAAATGCTGAAATTTCTAAAAACTTCTTAAAAGAGAAATGCTATTTTCCAGCCAGCTCTACTTGCTTCTTAAGAAAACAAAACTATCTTCACCAGAAACATACCGGCACGGCAGTAACATTCGTTCCAGCTAAAATGTGAACCTTGCCATCTCCATTTCTCCTTTCATGTCACTGGCTGGCTGCTCATCAGACTTGCACTTTGCAGCAACTGGGGGCTGTTGATCTGTGCCTGTTATTTAAGCTCTCAGTAAGGAACCAAAGTAACAATTGTCCACCCCATGGGCTGGTGATTCACAGAGGACTGTACACAGTGATGCTATGTAAGCTGTGTGAGCTATCAGTGAGGGATGACCATAAAGAAAGTCTGCTCAGGTCAGTTGTGGAAGAGCAGTGTCTCACAGGATGTGTCCAGTTGTATCTTGGGAGCTGGGGAACGGGGTGATTTAATTGTTCCATGAGGTAATGCACAGCTGGTTGTTATGCATATTGCAGATAAAATCATCAGTAATCCAACGCTGATGGGTAGTGGCTTCTCAAATGAAAGTGGCTCCAGCTGTAGGGCAAAGAGATGGAGCAGCACCCTGATGTGAGACCTCCCCAGGTCAGTGATGCTCTTTCATCTCTGAAGAGATGCTGGACCAGACCTTTGGCTGCAACAAAGTGAGTATGTGGGGGATAGATTTATCTTTTTACTCTTTGATACACAGAAATTCACCTGCGCTTCATAATAGCCAGGAAGGCACCTGCTTTAACACTGACATGGCTGAAATAATGCCAATAACCTAAACGACTTCCCTACAGCTTTACCAGGCTGTTAGCTGTCACAGTCAATCCCACCCACTTCCGTTGCTGTAATTCTCTTGTCAGAGGCATCTTGGACGTGGACTCTTTTCAGAGGTATTTTTTTGTTTTTGTTGTTGCTGAGTATTTTCTGTTACCACTCATAAACGAAGAACAAGCTTTAAATTCTGTTAGAGATATTAGACTTTGTCTGACTCCCTCTCTCACAAAGGAAGCTACTGCTCTAAAGCCCTCTCTTGTTCTGTTACTGCTGTGACCCACACACTGAGCAAATTGGAAATACCTTCTTCTGGGGCAAGGAGCAATCTCATGACTGTTCCCAAAAAAAATGGCACAGCAGACGCTGCCTTTCCCTTTTTCCTCTTTCCAGGAAATGCTTACCCTAAGCTCCCCATCACCTGCATGAGAACTGAAGGAGACAACATCTACTTCTTTTCTCCCCGTCAGCAAACTCTAACAGCCCATTCTTGACCATCTGCAGCTTGGGCTGCACACTGGGGTTTCCACTCTGTTTTTTTCCAGACATGCAGACCTCCACAGTTCTGCAGAAGGCTCAGGACACATGGAGCCCCAGGGCTGCTCCCTGCCCATGGAAGAGTTGTGTCCACCTGGCACTTGCCCACAGCAGGTCAGCAGAAACTCCTGCAGCACCCACTGCCCATAGCAGTTAGGAACACTTTCATAAAGCATTTTTTCCCCTGGAAAATATCAATTCATCTTTTTTTTCCCCTTTTTCAATCTCTCTTTGGGAATGTACCACTTTCAACAAAACTCCTGCCAGGAAAAGTTTCTCAGGCTGCAATTTTCAGTCAATGTGTGGAAAAGCCACCTGGGAACTGCCAGCAGCTGGCGGTTCAGGCATGCTGCAGGGACCTCAGATGGCCTGCTGCAAATAAACATCTCAGATTCAAGCCTCCCACATCATTAACACCATGGTTAAGACCTCTGGCTCCAACTCTTGTGCCAACAAAATCAGTAAATCAAAAAATATAAAGATGAGGCTTGGTCCTCCTGCAAAGTAGGAGGAAAAAAAGGCTTAAAACTGAAGATATATTTCTTCTTGGCCACAGTTAAGGCTGTTTACTTTCTAGGCAATGGTCTCCATGTGTTTCCCATGATCTCTGTATATCTCAAGCTGAGATCCAAACATCCATGGCTGCTCTCTGGCAGATGTGAAGGGCAAGAAGCTGCAGCGGGCATTCAACAGCCTGAGGCCAGAACCGAACGTGGAGGTGATGCTTGCCCTGTGCTAAGTTGGCTCAAGCCTTCTGCCTACCCACGTCCTGCCCTGCCTTCTCACATCCCCCTGTCTCCAGCAGTGAAATGCCACACGTGGCTGTGACCGACATTTCCCTATAGCACCAAACAACTCCATTCCCACAATTGACAAACCCCATATAAACATCTCCATGCCAAAAATCTCATCCCTCTCTGCTTACCTTGATCAGCACTTCTGAAATAACAGGAAGGCCTTTACACCAGGAGTGGTCTTCAGTTAACCATCTGTCCAGCTGCAAACACTGCACTCTCCAAAAAAAAGGGGGCAGAAGGAAAAGAAAATGTTACAGCAGGAAACTAGTTGAGAGGAGACATCCCACTATCATTAATAAATTCCAAAACCAGACACTTTTTCATAGGAAACCTTTCATGAGCTCTCAGGGCAGCTCGTGAAGGGGCTTGGTGGGAGCTCCATGTCTCAACCATCCCATATGCCAGTGAGGGCTGCACTGCTGCCTCTCAAGGGCTGACAAGGAACAAGGGGGCAGATGGGAGGCTGATGGGCAAGGGGCTGCCACCCCTTCAAATAACATTTGTGAAATAAGCATTTGTTTCCCTTGTTCTCCTCAACAGCATCCTCGGTGGAAACAGCCATCTCCAGCCCCAGCCAGTGTTTTCTTTTGAACAGACCTTTTCCTTTCTTCCCTTTGTAGCTTTCATGACAACTCCTCCCCTAGAAATGCAACACTTAAATCCAGACCAAAGTGGGCTTTCTTCCTCCCTCCCATTTGTGAGCCCAGCAGCCAAAGTAAACACAGCCATCCTTACCCCCGGCTCCAGGCACTGCGGGAGCAACAGATAACAGTGCTGCCTCCAGCCTACCTTGCGATGTCCCTCCTTGTCCCTCTGGCTGCATCCAGCCCTCCTCCTGGGATTTTGCCCCCGCCGTGGTGCTGCTCCCCTGCACAAGGATGGCTCAGAGGTTTGTGTTTGTATTGTGGAAATGGGCATCAGGCAGCATTGCTTGGGACAGGATAACTCCTCTCAAGGAGTTATTCCTGGCTCCTGCCGGGCTGTGTGGGAGCAGAGGAAGCTAACACGAGCCTTTGACATCACCAGTTAAATTTAGGATTAACACAGTCCTAAAATGGTCCTAAACCTTCAAGAGGAACAGCTCCCAGCTCATTCCTCCCACAGCCCCCACTTCTTCATCCCAGCAGCTGCTGCAGCACTGGGTGGCCAGTACAAGGGCAGGTTCCTCCAGGCAGCCCCAATGTGAAAGTGCCTCAAAACCAAGTAGAACCTTTTATACTGAAACCCAGGTTGCATGCAGTTTGTAGAGGTGGGTGGAAGCTGCGGCCATGTACATGTAATTTGGGTTGGTTTGGCACTCTGAAGATGTTTTTTGGAGTTTATTGTCTCTTTCATGAGTACCCTACTTTTTTGTCCTTGACTCCTTGCTGACTCTTGTGAAGCCTTCTCCAGCTAATCCCAAGCCAGACAGTGAGATACAAGACAACCCCGAATTGCTCCCTCAGTGCTCATCCCCAGCCTGTGCTGATACCAGAAAGGCTGGAACCAAGCAGGCTGATGGCCCTCATGTCCTGCTCCATGTTTGTGATGCTACTGATGATCAAGGGAACACTAATGTGCAAGCTAGAGAGCTCCTTAAGATCTCTTTCTATAATGCATTTTCCTCTGGGTCTTAATCATACTTACTGGATACATGGAAGGGCTGCTGTCAGCACTTCCAAATTCCTCTGTCTTCAGCAAAACAGTCATCAGAACTTCAGCCACTGAAGATTTTCCATGCCCATGGGATGTGGAGGGCTCACGCTCAGGGTGTTCCCACTCAGGTGAGCCCAGACAGAGGGCATGAACTCTTCAGAGCACTCATCATCCTTTCTGACCTCCCTGGGGAAGGATAGAAACTCATTACACAAAACTGAAAGAATTCTCCTTGCAAAATTCAAGCGCTTCTTGCAGAAAAGCCCACGTTTCATTCTCTGGGCACAAACACCCCATCAGTTAGCTGCCGTCACTTCCTTTTATTTCCAGCATTCAGACTGGTGCATCTATGCAGCAATGGATTGATATCACCACCGCCTTTCGCTGTGCATCACCCTCCAGGGTTTCGCAGCCTATGACTGCCAAGGACCTTTGCTGCAATTTTTCACCGCAGCTAACAAGCAGGACACAGTGCTGCTCTTGGACCTGCCATTCTCTTGCCCTCTCTGTTCCTGCTTGAGTAACATGCTCCCTTTGATGCTGCTCACGCTCGGGGACATGTTGTGAGTGCCTTCATCTTCCCACCTCCACTGCAATCCCTGGTGGTGTTCAGCCATCTCCTCCAGGACAATTACCCCTGCAGAAGGGGACCCGACTCACCTTCATGTTGAACGGCTTGAACATAACGAGCTCACAGGTGATTAATGCTGATCCAAGTAGCTGCTGTGAACAACAAGCCCGTGGGGGTTATTTACATGAAAAGTCCTCTCTAAGTCACAGTGGGCACAGAAGATGGCTGGAGCAGAGCTCCGAGGTCATCATCCTCCGCTGCTGCTGTCACAGGGAATCACATCAGAGATGTGCTGAGCTGACCAAGGCATATCTCACAGCTGGGGTCAGCCTCTATCCCCATTTTTTCTTCTAGGAGGATGCTCTAAAAGCTCACTCTTCTGATGGTCACAGGCTTTCTTCCAGTCTAAACACATCCTTGGGCAGTTTACATCCATTTTTTCTATCTTCCTTTTAATTTAAAAAGCTTACTCCCATCTTTTTGTAGCTTTTGTAGCCCAGGAGTCTATTTTTAAAAGAGCAGTCATAATCCATATATACAGCACTGAGCTGTATTACACATTTCAGCTGCTAGACACCGGCCCCCTAAGGCTTTGACATGCAAAAATTCATCTGCTTAATTTTATTTCAACATGTAGGGCTATTAAAATCACTGGGACTACTCAGAAATAAATGAAGCATAGCTTTGCTGGAAAATCGGCTGTGTAATTAGCTGCATCTCCGTGTATTCTGCATCTGAAAAAGCCTGTGCAGCTTTTCAAAAAGATTATTACTTATTTTCTGTCAATAGAAACAAATCTCCTTTAATTTGCCTTCTTTCACTACAAAATCAGAGCTCTATGACAAATTAATACAATTACTTGGGTTTAAAAGATGTTACCAGCGTATCTAGAGCTGGAGAGCTACCTCAATAGCTTTGTGGTAAGGGTAGCACAAAACCCAAACCCAGGAGGTGCCCCTGGAGCAGTCAGACCTGAGCAGCAGCGCAGGCTCAGCTCTCAGCTCCGCTCATATAACAGCCGGTGTCCGTCCGTCTGTCTGTCAGCACGGGGTTCTAGATGGACTCTGAGGGCAGATATAGGAGAGGGTTATGCAACTTCAGCAATGGCAGCTCTTTCTTGGTCAGTCTGCAGCTCCCTATCGCTTCTGAGTGCTGCCTGGTGATCATGCGTGCAGTGTCATAATAAAAATATAAGAACACTTCAGCCAAGTGAGCACCACATCGTCAAGAAAAGTAGAGGACATTGAGCCATTCTGCAGCCAGTACCTCCCGTCACCTTCACCTGGGCACACGACCAATGCCTCACACAAATGAGCTTTCGATACAGAAATAGCCATTTCAGGTAAAACTGCTTTCCTTTCCTTTCTTTTTTTTTTTTTTTACCAGCATAAGTTCCTACCTCTGAGTGCACAAGCACGGACTCAGCCTGGAACAACTGGAGATGGGAATCACCCACGGCCCAGCACCGCAGCTTCTCATCCCACCAAGGCCAGTAGAGGCAATTCTTTGCTCTTGTGCAACTGTCCTAAGCAATTTTGCTCTTTTCACCTGGATGCTGGGGCACAAAATGAGCCTCTTCCATGTTGGCCCATTTGACTTCTCCCTCTGTGTGCACGTACAAACACGAATGTACACACATCCAGCTCCCAGCTAGACACCTTGGCTCCAGCGTTGACCTTCTGAATCTGCACTGCCACTCCATGCCAACAGCCTGCTTTAAGACCTTTTGAAGCCCCATCCTCTGGGGCTATACTGGGAGACACGCTCCCTGTTTTGTCTGAAATCAGGGACCTTGTGGGCTTTTATTTGTTCTGTGGATGAGCAGTTTCCCTTTGGGCTAACTTCCACTGCTCTCAGCAGTGTGTCTGCAGCCACCAAATCAGTCCCAGGTTCTCCATGTACTACCATATCCCTATCTTTCTAGCTCATAAAATATTTCCTGTATTTCCCAAATATCTTTTTTCCCCCCTCATTAATAAGCAATACACGGTTCATGGCCAGTCATTGTTGGCTTGCCCAGGCAGAAGACAGAGCTTTCCCAGCGGGTGATCCAGCCAGCCTACCAGCAATCTGAGGGTGGATGAATCACCCTGCAGAGGGGCCTGTCCTCCTTCGCTGATGACAAAGAAAGCCTCAGGCAACACCTTCAGGCTTGCATAGCTGACTTCTGAATGCCCTACAGAGTGGGGGGTGAATCTCACCCAAAATGGATCTACAACTGCAGACCACTTGCATTTCTCATCTAATGGATGTGGGTCAGTTCCCCTGATTTAAGCTGTAAAATGAATCCCAGGTGACCAGAAGTGCCTGCACTCAGGATGAGATGAATCACACCAAATTCCTATCTCGGGATGGTCTGAATCACCCTCCACTCTCACCCTCCACTAGCACCAGCACCCAGATGACCAATTCAGATTAGCCATAGCTGGGAGAAAAAGGGCACTCCTTGCCTTCCCTTCAATCTATGACACGTGAGGATGGGGCCTCAACAGGCAGCTTTGTTTTCTATTCCTTGCATTTAGAAGCTGCGATGTTTTAAGTTCTTTCAGCTTCTTACAATCTAGGTAGATTTCCTCCCCATGCTCTCTGACATAGTATCATAGAATCATTTGAATTGGAAGATACCTTTGAAGGCCATCTGGTCCAACTCCCCTGCAATGAGCAGGGACACCTACAGCTAGATCAGGGTGCTCAGAGCCCCATCCAGCCTGATCTTGAACGTCTCCAGGGATGGGGCTTCCACCACCTCTCTGGGAAACATATTTGAAGAGCTACACACAACTGTGTGTACCCTCCCTGTACTTAATAGGTGAGGCATGTTGATGAGCTGTGAGGGATTTTCCCTGTTCTTCAGACTTCCTCCAAGCTCCTTTTGCATTTTCTCCTGGATTTTTGGATGCTTGGTGCTTTCCCTTTGGGTATGCCCTCAGCCTGTGTTGCTGGTGCAGCCCCATGTGTCCGTCAGCATGATGGGGAGATTACACACAGTGGTTCCATCTGCACAAGGCAGCGCTGCTCCAGAGCCACATTCCTACAGCCTGGAGTGATGGAAAGATGTCATTCTTTTGCCTGCCATTAAGACAGAATAATGTGTTTCAGTTGGATTACCCACCAGCCTTCAGACAAGTGAGGAGCCTGGGGCTGTTCTCAGCAGTTCGCTGAAGGTGGTCGCCATAAAGCTGAAGTCGCCTGTTGCTGATGGATGGGGTGGAAGATGGCATTTCCTTCTGCGGCATGGCTATTTCTCTGCTGGTTACATTCACACACATGCATTTTGCCCTCCCTCTCCAATTCTCTTCCTTGCATTACATCTTAAATCTCTTTAAGGTGATTTCAGTTACGCTGATGTCCCTCTCACTAATTTGTTCACATGAACAAAACCACTCAGGTTTGCAAAGCTGAACTATTCTACCCCCTTAAACGCAGATAAACTGAAAAACTGTGTGGACCTCAAATTATACTGCAGGCACCCCAGAATTTTAGGGGCCTGGAGTATTTCCCTTATGAGGAAAGGATGAGAGACCTGGGGCTGTTCAGCCTGGAGAAGAGATGGCTGAAAGAGCATCTTAGAAATGCTTATAGGTATCTAAAGTGTGGGAGTCAAGTGGATGGGGCCAGGCTCTTTTCAGAGGTGCCCAGCGACAGGGAAAGGGGCAATGGGAACAAATGGGAACATGGGAAGTTCCACATGAACATGAGGAAGAATGTCTCTACTGTGAGGGTGACGGAGCACTGGAACAGGCTGCCCAGAGAGGCTGTGGAGTCCCTTCTCTGGAGATACTCAAGGCCCACCTGGGTGCTCTCCTGTGCAACCCACTGTAGGGCACCTGCTGTAGCAGGGGGTTGGACTCAGTGATCTCCAGAGGTCCTTTCCAACCCCTATGACTCTGTGATTCTGTAATTATGCATGCCCAGGGTTGTGCCAGTTTAATCAAACCGGTGCAATGTTGCACATTTAGGCAGATAGATCTTTCAGTTTAGCACAGAACCTTTTGATATTCCAACATTGGGACCGCACTCAACAGAACAGAGCCAAAACCAGACTGCTCACAAATTTAGAGTAGACATCATTGTCCTCGCTTGGTTCTGGCTTTCTCTGGTGGGTGCAGGGCAGTGATCCCCGAGCCCCAGTGCAGCCACAGTTCTGAGCCTGGGGAAGGCAGAGGATGTGCAAGCACGTCCCTTCTCATCTGCTTGACGTTACGATTGCCAAGGCAAAATTGTTTTGTGTTCTGATTTCCCAGAACTCATAAAAACAAAGAGATCGGTGTGATGAGTTAAACAGGCAAATCATTTGGGCACGGTGCTGCGCGTTAAGAATAATTCTGCACTTTTGTGATAGTCATTGCTCCCTGGAGAATCTGGGACAGAAACCTGGAGAAATCAGCCTGAATTCTTCTACCCTGCTGCTTTGCAGAGAGGGAAAAGATTCCTGCTGACCAGAAATGGGCAAGAAGGAATCATTTTTGTATCGGATGTCTGTACACTTGCTGCTTTTGGAGGTAGAAAGCATTTTACCTTAAGCGCTCATACGTGCAAGAAAACCACGAGCAGAAAGCCAACACGGCATGCTCTAATACGGAATGAAACATGACCTTTTGAGAAATCCTGGGCTTCTGGAGAGTAAATGTTAACTCTCTATATAATTCAAAGTGTGCTGACTAAATTAGATGCAGGATTCAAAGCTGTCCTGGATAAAACCATCCTCAAATTCAGTTTTTGGCTTTATTTTTTCTGCAAAGTTAAAAAAAAAAAAAAAAAAAGAGAGAGGGATTTACTATTATTAACCCATTTGCTGCATGGGGAAACCTGCTGTCGACAGCAGAGCTGCTGCAGAGCCTGCGTAGGGGAATGCACACAGATGGCTTTAACAGCCCAATTGCTCAGGGAGGGATCGGGTACCAGGATGCTGCTGGAGCCATGGGATGGGGCTGCCAGGGCAGAGCACAGAGCCACGGGTTCAGGCTGCAGCTAAAATAAATGCGAGGTAAGGTACTGATGGTGGCCCTCGCCACAACTGCTGAGTTAGCTGTTTGCTGTAAAAGGAGCTTTTTAAATAAAAATATAAAATATGACATGCTGATGCTTGAAGATCCCCAGCATTTTCCTTCATCCACAAATTACTGTACTGCCATGTTAACAGAGAAACAGAGTAAAACCCAGTGTTATCCTGTTAAAACTCCCACTCACTCGTATTTTGAAAAGAATTTGCTTATTTTGAAAAGAACTCTTTGGAAAAGCATTTGAAAATCAAACAACCCAGGGCATTTATCACATTTTCATTAAGTACATTGGGTTAATAGCCCTGTTGTGCTGATTTGAAGAACTTGCGATCCCATTGGGAGTGAAAAGGTGCGAAGAACTAAAATCGGGTGTTAAGACATCTTATTGATACTGATACAACAGCTTTCTTTCCTTTTCCTTTTCCTTTTCCTTTTCCTTTTCCTTTTCCTTTTCCTTTTCCTTTTCCTTTTCCGTTTCCTTTTCCATTCGTTTTCGCTGTTTATTCCTTTTTCCTTTTTTCTTTTTTCTTCTTCTTCCATTCTTTTTTCTTTTTCTTTTCTTTTTCTCTATTTCTACTTCTCTTTTTCTTACTTTTTTCTTTCTCTTTTCCTTTTCTTCTCCTTTTCCTTTTTCTTTTTTCTTTTTTCTTTTTTTTTGGCGGAGGGGAGTACATTTTCTATTGTATTTTCTTCACTGTACAGAGCTCAGCCTGGAGCAGTGCTGCAGGAACTGCACTCCATCGCTGTTAGCACTCATTTCCCCATCCTAGCCAGTGCCGGCTTCCTTTGCATCAAGATCACCTTGTTCTCAAGATTGACAAAAGAATGAGCTCAGAAAGAGTTCAGTGTAATGTACTTCTAATATATATTTACTGATTCAACATTGACATTCTGTGTTAAAAATACGCTTATGATGCAAGGAACCTTTATTTCTTAAAGAACTATTTAAAATCTCTTGTAAATGGACAACAAAAATTCTGTAGCTAGGAAAGAGATCTTGAAAAAGAACTTAGGACCTAAATGGCAACTGGGCGTCTGCAAGCAGCATGCTGTCTGTTTGTGTAGGTAACATCCTGTGGACAAATTGCATGCCCCACATCCCACAGCATTAGTTAGGATTTTGCTCCTCGAGTCCAGAGATGTGAATTTAAAAAGCAAAATTCCTGATGCTGCTCTGGGCATGCAAAGTACTCAGCTGGCCTAACCCAGAGAACAGATTATTCCTTGCTTTAAATACAAAACCAAATATTTTCCCCTCTCTAGTGCAAGAAAGAGTTGGAGCAAAACCATATTGGCAGTCGAGAGATTCCAGCAAGATTTCTGAAAATCATTTTTATGGACTGAAGTTATCCCCTCCACCAGACAGAGAGGCTGGTTGGCAGCTCCAGCCTTGGCTCCCCACGGCCACTGCAACCAGGGACGTAGGTGGGGACAGGGTGCTCAGAAGCCATTCAGACCCTAAGCTCTGTGCACAACGCTCTTGTAAGATTGCTCTCCCCATTGCCACTGGGCATGGAGTGCTCAAGGTACATAGTTTTCCTTCCACTATGAAAACAGTATTTGGGGGGATATTATTTATATATGTGATGAAAGTCTTTTTTTTCCAATTTTTGGGCTAAACCTGCATCAAACTCATTAAAGCTCATTTAAGGAGAAGGCATGACACTGTCAGGACAACTCTTTCCTGCCTTGACAATTGGATGCTCTTGGAGGCAGCTGCATCTCCTCCCTGAGTCCTTTCTCATCCCACTCAGGTCACTTGCTCTGCCTGCCCCTGCCCATGCCTTCCTCATTCACCTGCCCCACCTTCTCTGGTAATAGTTATTCTGAGCCATTTCTTCACATTTCTACTTATATCTTTACTCTGAAACCTTTAATATTTTTAATGGAAGCATTCTCTGATGCCTCTGTATGTGGTTCCCAATCTATATTTAACGCAGTATTTCTCTTTGGATGACCAAAAATTTCGATGTAATCAGACCTTAAAGTAATCTGCTTTGTGGTAATGCACACATTTACCTCCACGCCGCAGGGAGCCATGCTCTATTCTCATGGACAATGGCACCATGGCTGTACAACTGTTCGTAACAGAAGGGTACATGTGGGCTCTGATTACACACCCACTACTGCCACAGCACCAGTAGGGAATGAAGATGTCTGCTAGACTCTGTAAGGCATTTCTGCATAACATGGAATATAGAGTCAGCAGTCCTGAGTAGGCAGCACACATCTGCTGACTCCTTACTGCTTTATAGAGAACAATTTAGAGGCTAACCCCAAGCATCCAGCCCATTCACAAGTTCAAACAGGTCCCTAATACAGGTAGCAGAGCTGCCCATCCCACCCATAGATGAACTCTTCTCTTCATCAGGAGCCATGTCTTCCAAGACAGCTGCACTCTAAGGACAGTCCCATCACAAACAAAGCATTATGTGTATTGGAATACTTGTAAGTTTGCTTTGGAACTGAGACAAACTACACTGTACGGGGCCATAACTGCTGCAAGCCCCAAGACTCAGTTTTTCGTGGCCACCATGGTCCCACTGAGCACCAAAAAGCAGCTTTGGAGCAGGCATCAATGCCTGCACTCCCTGAAACCATGCTCCAGGAGGTGTAAGAGCACATCAGCATCAAACCCTCCTGTTAATATTCTAGGAAAGACTTTCTTACCCAGCACGCCTTCAATTCTGCTTTCAAAAGTTAAGAAGCGATATTTAAATGAATATTTCTTCCATATAAGACTTCAGAATATATTATCTATTGCAATGCCTATTTAGTATAATCTCTTGGCCAATAAGGCTATTACTATATTTCATTTGAGCATAATGGCTCTAAAATTGTGTTGGCAGCAACACAGAACTGCTGTACTGAGGAACTGAGGGGTCAGGCTGACTTGAATTTCTCTAAGACAGATCCCACAGTTGAATGTTTCTCCTCAAACAGGGACACGTACTTGGAATTATCTATAGAATCTAAGACTACACTGGTGAAATTGGTCTGTATGCTACATCCTTTGTTTTTAATGAAGTAATCATCCTAGAGCAATAAAAAAGTTAACATGGATTGTTGTGCACCCTTTGCAATGCAACTAGTGACTGTCAGCAAATTTTACATTGGAATTTTAATTTAAACACATTATTCTAAAAATTAGAGAATTTCCATAAAATAGTGAGACAAAGAAAATTTTAGTAGCTGAATAAATGCTAAAAATAGTCATAACCTTCTTCATTCAGCTCAGGTGCAGGAATTGAGTGTTTTCTCTACACGCTGAATCATGGCAGACACCCACTGGCCATCATTACTGCCCTTTGGATGGCTCTCCCAGCTGGGCCGTACTCTCTAAATCCAGTTCCCTGACGGAAATGAGAAATATTAAAAACTTTAAAGCTTTTGTATTTTCTGGGGCAAAGCGCACAGAGCAGGTAAGTCTTCAGGCATCTTAGGTGTGAAAAGGAAAAAAAGACATCTCAGATCACATCTCTGAGACCTGTCAACCTTATTTTTGGAAGAACCTGAAGCTCAGGCAGTGCGTTAGCACTCACTTCACTCTTCCTTGGTGCAAAGTCAAGATCAGTTGTGGACCACCCTTGCCATATCAACTGTAGTCACTAATAATTAGCGATTAATAATTAATAATTACCTCTCTTCTGAATCTAGCTTTGACTTTCACTACTACAACTCAAGAATTACCAGAATGCTGCCAAACGAGGAGGAACACCAACTGGTGTCCATTGCTTCCCATCCTCCTACTCCACACCACTGTTCCACTCCTCACAGAATCACAAAATGGCTGAGGTCAAAATGAACCTTTGGATCCATCTGCTCCAACACCTGCTCCAGCAGGGTCACCCAGAACAGGGTGCCCAGAACCGTGTTTAGGTGACTTTGGAAGATCTCCAGGGAGGAGACTCCACAGCCTCTGGGCAGCCTGTGCCGGTGCTCTGTCACAGCACAGAAGTGCTTCCTGGTGTTCAGGGGGAAATTCCGATGTTGCAGTTTGTGTCTGTTGCCTCTTGTCCTGGCACTCAGCACCACTGACACAAGCCTGACTGCGTCCTCTCTGCACCCTCCCTTCAGGTATTTATGGACATTGATGAGATCCCCCTGAGCCTCCTCTTCTCCAGGCTGAGCAGTCCCAGCTCTCTCAGACTCTTCTCATAGGAAAGATGTTCCAGTCCTCTCATCATCTTGGTGGCCCTCCATTTGGCTCTTTCCAGTCCATCCAGGTCGCTCTTGTACTGCATTGCCCAAGAGAGTCTGGGATATCTGCCATACCTCCAGGTGACATCCCCCTAGGGGCACTGCAGCCCCTTCCAGTGACTCACTTCAGGGCAGAGCCTCCAGGGGAGAAGCTCCAGGCTGCATAACCAGGCTCATCAGATACATCACTACCTCCAGCAAGAACCTAGTCATGGATGGTGGTAATTCAGGCCATGCTGCATCTGCAGCCTTGTTCTCTCTCTTCTTTACTCAGTTCCTAACATTTGGGTCAGATGCAAGTTTTATCAGGAATGATCTTGCAGGTTTTGCAGGTTTTGTAGATTTTTCAGATTTTCAAGCTCAGTGATGGTCTGATTTGTCTCAGGCAGTGGGATGAGATGGAAACCTCAGCCTGCCCTAATAAGGAAGCAGAGGCAGCAATAATAGCAGCAGTGTTAGGAACACCTTACCTCACTGTGCAGGAATCCGGGTGGGCCACAGCCCCGCTGCTGAGCCTCCTGCTCTGAGGGGTCTGTGCCGACATCGACCAGCATGAGCAATGGGAGCCATGGGATGAGGAGCTTAAACTCAGAACAATGGTGATACAGTCTTCTGACACGCTGCTAAAGCTTCATCCCTGGCATGGCATGGTCGCTGTGCCAGGCCCAGGCCTTCTGCAGGGCCTAGTGCTCCTGCCAGGCTGCCCCACCCGCACACCAGCGAGGTGCCTTCCAGCCAGACAGCAATTTCCCACTGCAGGTGCTTCCTGCTCCTTGCACAATCCCTGGAGGGCTGAAGAATGGACCTGGTTTTGCATTTGGACCATCCTGAAGCTGGACACTGGTGTCCTCGTAGAGAGACATCAAAACAAATGGGCATATTCCAATACCAGGTCCTCCCAGTGACGGGTCACTTCGAATCTAGTGATGTGGCTCAGTCACACTGGCATTTGAACTTGCACTGTGCTGACAGACATTTTTTTAAATAAGAAGATGAGGAAGAAACAGCCAGACTTACGGTTGATGCATCAATAGCATAGAAACAGTCTTTTCCTATTACTAACACACTGAGAAAACATACCGTACATAATCCAAATAACTAAGCACCTGCTCATTTTTGAAGACCAAGAAACGTTTCTTTGTATGGCTGACCCACCCTCACACAGCCAACATTCCAAAGGCAACACCACCAACAAACCCTGTATCAGGACCTGCTGAGGTCCGAGGCACTTCTGTGAGACGCGTTATTAGTTTAGTCTCAAGTCGAGATAGAGCAAAGAGGAAACACTGAGTAACTTCAGCAGATTTGGGCTGCTTACAAAGTGAGTTAAGGATGGGCAGCTAACACCATGCTTACATTGCTGCACTGGGTTCAGGTCTACCCGTCAAAACTTCCAGCATCACCTGGCAGAGCAGCAGGCCTCCAGGATCTGCATGAAGGAGAGCGTGATGTGTTTCCAGCACTCATTTGCAGAGGAAGTGTTATTCAAGCTGCATCATAACTGGATCCTAAAACAAAACATATTCTAGTGTTAAGTCAGACTTGTGTCCAGTCAAAACACACCTTGTGTTATGTAGAGTTTCAGAGTGTGCCAGGGCCAGAAATGAACAGAAATACCAAAGTAAGCACCAGCACTCACGCGTGTGGCCTTGTGAGACAAAAAACTTCACATCTGAATTTCACTGAAGGTTTTAACCACTTTTCTTAATGAGAAATGCTCACATTTCCGTGTGTCCAAGTCTATAAAGACTTACTTTTTCATACCAGATGGCAGCTAGAAAACAATACCCACACAATGGGGCTGAAGTTTTCTGTCCAAATGGACCACACTGAATAAGATGGTGTCTTAGTGTGAGGTCAAAGAGACTGGCCTTTTTTTTACCAATTTTGCCTGGGACTGCCTCTTACTTGGGAGGAGCTGTCTGAAAGCCAACATAGCACTTCAGAGCAATGCAGGCTGAAAGCAGCTGCTGCCTTCTTTTGCCATTCAGTGCTGTGGCCTTTTTTGGATTTTAAAAGCATGTGAAAGGTCTTTGCATGCTGCTGGATGAAATGGGCACAGGAATGCAGGTACTTACTATTGCCCTTGGCTGCAATAAAGCACTGAAACTGGAAAACCCTGCTAAACCAACCCAGGCACCTCTGAGAAGCCTCACAGTGTGGGTCATTGATATGAAATCCCACTGAATGCTTGGCTTCTTTCCGGCTGTTTCAGGCAGATTTCCTCTGCTCTTCTGCAGAAGTGTACGGCTGGGTGGTGCACCCCAATATTTGCTCTTCATTTCTCCAGCGCAAGCCATCAGTCGTCACTTACGTGAGCTGCTGCACCTTGTCGGGAGGGAAGCAGGCATCGTTCCCTGAAGACCAGCAGCTCCAGCAGTTAGTTTTCATTTTTTCAGGATGGATCTAATCCTGTGAGCCCGCAGCAGCAGGATGGAGGTGGTGGCCCACATCTGAGCAGGGCAGCAGGAGCACGGCTCAATCCCCAATATAAACGAGCCTCTTTGTTTCAGCGGAGCATTTTATTTGATATAAAATACAAGGATTTAAGTACACACTAACACAGTCCTGAAAGAAGCAGCTGTCAATAAGGAAACCTGAGTTTCAAAAGAACTGGTTGGATTTAATTTCCAACTCTATAACTCAAGAAAAACAACCCAATCCCAGCTGATTAGACTGGTTTGCATTTACTAAGCTGACGTGAACCCTCCAAAGAGAAGACATCCTTATGATTTGCCTGTGTTGTCAACTGGTCACCCGAGCGTGCAGAACAGATCCCAGGAGGCACTGAGCCACACAGTGCTGTGACATCGTGCAGGGACCAGTCATCTCCCACTGCCCCGCAGAAGGGCACTGCTTCTACAGAAAAAACATTGCTAGGAGCCCCAGGCACCCACTTTCCCTGTCTTTTCCATATGGCTGATCTGCTGCACAGCTCTTAAGCTCTCCTATTTTTACCTGCACTACATCTCTCTCGCCCTTTTTTTCAGCTTTCATCTCATTTTACCATGTATGGTGCTTCTCCAGTCTTCATTTTCCCTGCCTGTTGCCAACAGTAAGTACTGATTTTATATAAACCCAAGTATGCGCTGTACAAAATCGAGTACTTTAAGAGGGATTAGGCTGGTTAAACACAATTGAAACAAAGATGATTTTTAAAAGCTGGTAAATCCATGAACACAGAATGATTTTCTATAACATGATAAAGTAAAATGAAGCCTGGCTTTGGAAAATGAACATTTAACTCCTTCTGCTCAAATCAGGTGTAGCATGGAGGAGCAGAGAGCATCTCCCATGAAAGCTGGGACACTGCTGAGGTCTCTGCGAGGAAGGTGGTAGGAGCCAGCCCTTCCCACACAACATGACCGTGCTCACTGTCCGCAGAGCCACTGCAGAGCCCCAGCTCCGCCATAACGTCTTTCTTTTTTGGTCCCACTCAAGGAAAAGAAACCACAGCTGTAGATTCATAGAGCTGGTGACAGCAGGGAACCCTTGAACAGCTCCCAACAGTCTGCTAAAAATAGGCTACAAACTATGGAGAGAGAAGCAAGGAATATTCAAAATGCATCCCTTAGCTGCAGTACTCAACTGCTTTGTGTTTTTCCACTGTTTTACTGGTGAGATCCTCCTTGCCTCCTCCCCCTGTGCGAAAGGATGCTTCCCAGCTCACCTGGGAAGCATGACCACATCCTTCCCAGACAGAAGCTGGCAGGTTTTTGGACTCTCAAACCTCGTGATTCAACAAGAAGCAGCTCTTTGTGCTATTTATTTATTTGTTATTCAAAAAAAAAGTCCGAAGAGGAAAGTTATCATCAGCACCCACACAGCATTGCCATTTTTCCAAGCTCACCACTTTGCCGTCAGCAGTGAATGGAAGAAGCAGGACAATGAGGACAAGTGAAGGACGTTAGGACATATGTAGTCATTAATTAAAGTCATGACATCTGCTCATGACTCAGGTGCATTCATTGTATGGGCAAACACTCTTCCCACAACAACCCTGATCTTCAGAGCACCCACCATGTTAAGCATCTCAGGCAGCATCCAGATGCCCCATTGCCCTCAGGGAAATTGTTCAGAGCTTGAACTGATGTGCAGGAGAACAGCCTCCACCCTGGCACAGCAAAGAATTTTGAGATGCTTAAGAAGAAATCGCAACCTTGGGTATGCATGGATTTTTCTGTACCATACTGCCAAGCTATGGGCTGTGTCAGGCTGCCCAGGGCAGTGGTGGAGTCCCCGTCCCTGGAGGTATTTAACAGAAGTGTGGACATGGCACTGAAAGAAATGGGTTGGTGATGGGACTTGGTAGGGCAGGTTGATGGTTGGACTTGGTGGTCTCGAAAGTCTTTGACAACCTAAATAATTCTATGATCCCTGCTTCTACATCCTGTGAGGCCCTGTTGATTGCTTCTCCATGGAGCTGGCACAGACAAGTAAATAAAGAGGCCGGTGCCTTTCACAACAAGGGGAGAAAGACAAGACACTTCAAAAAATAAATAAAATAGAGGGCTGAGCACCTATGACCACTTTATCTCAACAAAAGTGCATTATCAAGGATATATAATCTGCTCATCCAACTATTTCAAACATCTCAGTGCCACTCCAGGTAACAGAAAAACCCTGTAGTTCTTAGAACAGCTCATATAAAGACAGCAGGTAAGAGCTCCACTTCCTGCCAGGAGAGTTTAAGAAGTATCCTCTGCTTTCTGAATCCCTAAGATAAGAGCCCATTCCTCACTAGTGTAAAACATGAGAGCTCCCTGGTCATTGATGTCTGAGGAACTGGGGGAAACGTGACTGCTGCAAACAGCACGGTCCCCGGGCACGCAGCGCAGGGAGCCCCGGCAGCACGCAGCGGGAGCCCGGCAGCAGCCACGCAGCACAGCACAGGCGAGCAGCCCAACGTGTTACCGCCCTTTGAATCTCACCAGGGAAGCATGGCTCTTGAAACACATCAAACGAGAAACCATTTTCGTTTTGCAACTCTTTCGTATTTACATAGAAATTTGCATTTTTAGATATCACGGTGTGACTTTGATCTCTCTCTGGAATGATCTCATTGGCTTCAGCTGAATTTCTTGTGATTTAAAATGTCGAAGCAAAACCAACTGTGGCTAATTTCACTTTGGCACACCTGTAGTGCCTGATTTCATGGCCATAAATGCAGAAAAAACAAAGAGCAATGAAGTGGCTGTTCAGAAAAATTTCATCATCTCAGCCACTTCCTAATGGCTCAGTGGGGTACGGCCGTCACCCTATGTGTTCCCAGTGGTCCCTTCTGGCTTTAATGTCTACAGAAAGTATGGATTTCAGCCTGCAGACCCCTACGGAGTGCCCTTCCTCTCCTTACCATTCTGTGTCTCTGTTCAAGGACACAGGTGTAGGGCAGGGACTCTTTACACTTCATGAATAACACCAAGCAATCATTTTGTGCTTAGACCACTTACATCCTCAGGAGGATTTTGTCCTGTAATCTACAGTCATTACTACTTCTTTCGCCAACACTTGTTATACCTCTGAAGAAACGTGGTCCTTTAGCACTCGGGAGGATAAGCCCAAACAGATCCAGGAGCTCACAGAATTTCCTGCTTTATGTTGGTTGCAGCTCGTGGCAACACGCACCCTCGCGTTGGAGACGTGGTGTGTGCCGGAGCCTGAGCGCATGCACAGCCATGGAGTGCCACCTTCTGTTCCACCATGAACACAGAGCTGGGGAGCAGATACAACTCTGGAAGTTTCAGATAAAACATTAACTTGAAAGGAAAAGCCTTTATTCTCTCAAAAACGTGATTAAGAACGAATGTCTGCGGTAAAGCTGAAGATATATATATGTTCTCAAACACATCCTTAAGTGCAACAATGGGTAAAAGTGACACTATTGTATGCGATCTGCATTTACCACACTGAAATCAAGTTTAAAAAGTGCTTAAAAGTGAGTTGAAAATTAGTTTTGCTATACATTGAGATTTTTTTCCAGAGAATGAATGTCCTTTGGGTGAAATTGAACATAGGGATCATTCCTGGAATGCTGTACATGGAAATAATGGTGTGTAGACACCATACCCAGGTATCTGAAACTTGAGTTAGTTAAGGGTGACATACAGTGACTGAGCAGTTGGTACTGGGTTCATTTCCAAACATCAGATCTTATTGAGAGTTGGACTTGATGATCTCCAGAGGTCCCTTCCAACCCCTACGGTTCTGTGATTCTGTGCCTGTTATTTCTTATTTCTGATAGAAATATTTCTTTCTTTCTGACAGAAAGTCCCTATCAGCCAGAGCACCCACTGCACAGTGCTTCCACACCTCTAAGCCTGTTATCCCCAAACACAAGGCCCTGCTGAAACACGGCAGCATCCCACGGGTAAAAGCAGCATTGCCTGTCTGCAGCCTCCCCACCTGGAGTCATTGGTCCCTTGACTCAGACTGACACTGCTTGACAGAACAGAAGAGTGTGATTCTGCCTGCTCCACAGTCCCTGACACCTGCTGTTGTCTTTCTGGCATTTATTTCTGTATCTTTGAATGCGCAGTGGCTCTTCTTTTCACAGCATTTCCTGCAGTGGGGGAATAGTGGGGGGGAATGGAAATATGGAGAAAAGTATGAAGTTATTCATTCTTACTGAGTCCAGTGGGACTGATGAAATTTAGGTGCAGCAAGCATTCTGGTTCTCCTGGCTTTGCAGAATGAACAGCAGATCAGAAGGCTCGCTGTGGTTAATTGCTCTTCATCTGGCCAGCAGAGTGCACAGGATCAGCAGGAAACATTCATCTTCCTAAGCGTGTCCCAGTCAGCTTAATGACCAGTATGGCACCGTGATCTATTTATTCTTTTCTCGAAAAATGTAAAAGATGAATTATCTTATAAACAGAGAACTAAAGCGGTGTTTTATTTTTATAAAACCAAATTGTTTTCTTTTTATAGAATTGATTTGTTACAGCATTCTGTGCCTAATGCTATATACTCATATCAGAAATGATACTTTACAGTAATCATGCAATGTGTTTAAATAACTCCATTACCCACTCTGCTATGACAATGCCAGACAAAAAGCAGAGGAGAAGCCCAGAGAGCTGTGGGTGCCCCATCCCTGGAGGTGCCCAAGGCCAGGTTGGATGGAGCCTGGGCAGCCTGATCTGGTGGGGGTCAACCAGCCCACGGCAGGGGGTCGGAGCTGGGTGGGCTTTGAGGTCCCTTCCAAACCAAACCATTCTGTGATTCTATGATTTTATGAACTGAAGAGGCAGCCCTGCTCTTGTGAGCTTTACCAGCTGTTTGTTGACGCAACGCCAGGTGTTTCGCTGCACACTCACATTGAGGTTGCCAGTGCTGATGCTCCTGTGCCAGCACGGGCAGAAGCTGATTCTTGGGCCACAGGGAGCAGCTCCAGCCCCTCCAGCACAGCTCCAGCACAGCTGTCCCACTGAGGTGAGAAGCTCAGAGCCCCAGAAGTGCAGCTGGCATCACTTTGCTGGGGGAGCAGCCCAGGAAACCATGGCTCAGGAGAGCTGTGGGGCACTGCGGTGTCATCTACAATTTTTTGACACTCTCCAGATCCTATGCTAAAATATTGCTATAAAATAAAATATGCTAAAATATGCTATAAAATAAATTAATTTTGTGTTTATTTTTGGCATAGCGGATCTGATGCCTCCTGGTTTTTGGGCAGCTTTTTCTAACCAAGCCTAACTGTGGAACTAAATCAAGGAAGATCAGTATAACGGAAGCAGTTACAAAATGCACCTGCATCTGAGACGGTCATTTTAGGATCATTTTTCAGTCACTGGGAAGATGTGGACCATAATTCATTTCATCCTAAAACCAGCTCATTGGAGGGGCACAGATAAACTACGCGGAAGGTTGATAAATATCTATCTTCATACACATTTTTGTGCAGAACAGGTAAAACAGCATTCATTGTGCGTTCACTACAATAATGTCTTTCGAGAGCTACAAGAAAAGTGAGTGTCCCCCAAATTAACAGAGCTATTTTAATCTTCTTGCAGTTGGAGAAATGTGGAGTGGACCTTCTCACAGCGTCAGTGACTGATCCAAGCCAGGGCTGCCATTTGTGCATCTCACCTCTACCACTGACCATATTGTTCCCACTCTCTCTGTCATCAGCTCCGTCCTCCCATCCAGACTCTCATCCTCTGTCTGAAGATTCAAGGCCTCAAAGAAGTAATGCACAAGAACACCAGGGCACAGCTTTACCCCACTCACACACGATGCTTCAGCTAAAACAGCAAGCTCAAAGAGAGAAATCTGACAGAGAGAAGCACACGGGGATCTGCAGCATCATTGGGGTGCGCAAAATTCCAGATCCCAGACTCTGTGCTGATGGAGGGTTGGATGTGGGGCTGAGCATGAACTGCTTTCTGCTGAATCCTAAATGCCCAAATCTGAGGTTTCTGGGCAGATGCCCCATCCTGGAGACATTCAAGGTCAGGCTGGGCTGAGCCCTGAGCACCCTGGTCTAGCATAGGTGTCCCTGTACATTGCAGGGCAGTTGGACCAGATGGCCTGTAAAGGTCCCTTCCAGCTCTAAGGATTCTATGATTCTATGATACTGCTAGAGAACTAATAAGCAAGTAAAGTGCATTTATTGATACTCACAGGGAAAATGAGCCACATTGTTTGGTTTTAGCAGGAACCATTCCGCTTTCAAAAGCAAACCCATTCCGCTGTCACCATCGATGTGACCATGAGAGAACAGACAATTCCACCACGGGTCTGCAAGCACAATGAAGTGTTCTCCAAACAGAGGAAATCAATGTTTCCGTGTGTCCGTGGGCATACATTCCATTTGGAGTAAAACGTAATGCACTGAACTGTGTTTATGGCTGTGCCTGTTCAGAAGATGAGCACTTCAATTACATCAAAAATATTGGAGGCTAGATTAAGATTTGGCAAAAAAAAAACCATTTGTCAGACCTTTTGATCTTGGTCTGTGTGGGCACGTTCTCCAATACCTGCTAAGGAAAACAGATTGCTTCTGAGCAGAGATCTGATTATTTGCGTCTTGTCTGACCCCAGGAAGCGCAGCAGAACAAAGAATTTGGTATTCAGATGAGTCCCGGCCTTGGCTGAGAGCCCTCTGGCAGCGATGCAGCATGGAAAGCACTGAGATAACGTTCCTGAATTTTGGAAAGGACCAAATAGCTGTGGACCTGGCTGGTGGAACCCTGCTGCCACTTGTAACGTAAGTGCAAAACAAAGCAGAAGGGTTTCAGTGTCCTGACCTGAGGAAGAGGAGCGCTCAGTGTAACCAGGTGCTTCTGCAGCTGTGCCTTCTGCTGGGCAGATATCGTCTTTGTTATCTGTGTTTATCTCTGTGGCTGGATCACAGCTGCAGAAGGTAATCTGTGGCCAAACCAGAAAACTGCTGCCAAGTAAAGCCAGCAGCATGGAAACCAGTGCTGCTGAGATAAAACCCGAGGTCGGGGGTGCTCCCCAAGCCTCTCCAGGGGTGAGCCTCGGACCGAGCTTCACTCCTATAACTGCATTTCGCTCGTGTCTCTTCCAGGAGATGCTGAGCACTGCGGGTTGTGGATAAGATCCACGTGGCTGATTTGAACTCAGAATGGTCATAACATTCCCTGAGGTATGGTATGGGTGACCAAAGAGCCTGCGACTCTTCTTGTTCAATGTTGTGTTATAAATTGGTAGCAACTTCTGAGCCAGGAGATCACCCTTCCTATAAAGAAAGGCATTGCTAGCAGGGAGTTTCATTAGCCAGGGCATGCGTTACCTTCAGGGCACAGTTCTCTCCAAGGCATGGGATGGCTGGATGGAGGATCAGGGCACGTTGTTCTTTACTGTGCAATCAAGTTTCCCTCTGTTCAGTCCAACTCATTATTCTGAGGGTGCATGAGAGAGCAAATTAACGCCCTATTAAACTTGTAAGAGAAAAAGGAACACTATCTTCAAAGAGAAAGGGAAAAAAAAAACACTTCATCTGACCCAAAACAGTATGGCCAAGGATGGGCGGGGATGGCTGCCGCCAGCACTGAGCACTCAGAGCCTTTCTGTTTGATCCAGGCAACGCAGCCCACTGCTGTTTTCAGGTTGGATATTAGGAAACATTTATTCTCAGAAAGACTGGTCAGGCATTGGAACAGGCTGCCCAGGGAGGTGGTGGAGTCACTGTCCCTGGAGGTGTTCAAGAAATGTGGAGATGTGGTACAAAGGGACATGGGGCATGGTGGGGATGGGCTGACAGTTGGACTTAAGAGCTGCCTTTTAAAGGCAGGACAACACTTATTTAAAGCCAGGAATTCCAGGCTTTAAATACATTTAAAAGCAATACAGTGTTTGTGATGTCACATTGATTACATTTCTCATCTGCTTCATAATTTATCAAATCTACCTTGTCACTTGCACTTTATAGGAAACTCCACTTGAAAACAGAAGAGCAGCAGAGCAAGCGGCCTCGCTGTTTTTGTTCCCCAGCAGCAGCTTCTTGATGCAGCCATGGCTCTTGTATTTAGAATCATAGTACCATAGAACCATTAAGGTTGGAAAAGACCTCCATCCCATCCAACCGTCCACCTACCACCAAGATTGCCCACCATGCCCACTAACTCATATCCCTCAGTGCCACATCTCCACGTTTCTTGAAAGCCTCCAGGGACGCTGAACCCACCACCTCCCTGGGCAGCCTGTGCCAGTGCCTGACCACTCTTTCAGAGAAGAACTTTTTCCTAATATTCAACCTGATTGTCCCCAGGCACAGCTCAAGCCCATTCCCTCTCATCCTATCGCTGTTATTTGAGAGAAGAGGCTGACTCCCACCTCACCACAGCCTCCTTTCAGGCAGTTGTACAGAGCAATAAGGTCTCCCCTGAGCCTCCTCCTCTCCAGACAGAACAATCCCAGAATTTAGGTCTATCAGGAACAAAACCCATGCCGTTATGCTCACTGCAAACAGAGGAACACAGCACAGCATTATTTCCTGCAGATCCTGCTCTGTTTGTGCTGTAATTTGTGCAATTGCAAAGATCAAAGGGATGTAAAGCACCAGGAATATGTTAACTTATCACTAAACTAAAACAATGTAAAGGCGATGTGTGGAAGGAGCAGCTTGACCTTCCTCCACTTCTGCTGCTTTCAGAGCCAGTGCTGTGGTGGTGAGGACAAGGGGGTTGGTGCTGCGGCAGTGCTCTGTGTGAGGTCTGCAGCGGCCATGAAGGCAAACGCAGCACTCAGATGTAGGGTGATGCACCAAAAGGTCTCTGTAGAGATTTCTGGGAGCTCTGTGAGTGCTGGGTGAAGTGACATCGTCTCCACCCTCAATTGCTTTGTACTATCATGGTAGCTCTTGTAGATCTTCTAGCACTTTCTTAACGCAGGGAATGTCCCACAGCACCCTAGGAAACAAAGTTAGTGTTGAGCCCATTTACGGAGGGCTTCTTCACAGTTTTTCATGATTAAAATGAGGGGAATTTGAGAATATATTTTTTGATATTTATCCCCACCCCTGGCAGTGTTCAAGGCCAGGTTGGACATGGCCCTGGGCAACCTGATCTAGCACTAGATCTAGTGGTTGGCAACCCTGCATGTGTCAGGGAGGTTGGAACCTGATGATCGTTGAAGTCCCTTCCAACTCAGGCCATTCTATGATTCCATGATGGGCACACAGAGAGGCTCACATGCAGGGAGGCAGCAGGCAGACCTGCCCGTGCTGCGGCAGGACAGGCATACACCAGCTGGGCTGCACCGGGTGGGCACACAGATGGGGCTCCTTCCTCTCCATCAGCAGCTGGAATAAACCCAAGGAGCAAATAAAGTCAGTTCCAGAAGGCGATGTCCCCTTCTGCACCTGCTGGGTGTGGGCATCTTGGCCATACGCTCTCCTGGCTTGAAGAAAATGAATTCCTGTTATTACCAATCAAATGCACAAGTTGCATTTTGAGAAGAAGATGAAATATTTAAAATATAGTCCTGAGCTTTGAAGACCAGTATCTCCATCAGCCAGGAATCTCCACGGCTGGGCATGGACTCTGAGACTCCTCCAATCTCCATCTCATGTTTTACACCAGACTGTGGAGGCTGGAGCAGAGAGATGCTCTTGTGACATTTTCACTAAAGCCATGAATTCTTTTAGCTTAAAGCTAAAAACCAGTAACCTGAGATATAAGTGAACCTATTTTCTCTCAGCAGAGAGGAGCAATACCTGTGAAATCGGATAACTGACAGCCCTGCAAATTCAATATCCCCACAGCAGAGCAGATTGTCTCGCTGATGTTTCTTATCCTTCTCCAGTAAAACCAGACAGGTGGGATGCCACCGAAACGAATGCATACTTTTCCCTTCATCCAGCTGCAGCATTTCAGAGGGATCAATATAGAAGGCTTTAATACACTGTGAGCACCGTGAGAAATGAATGAATCCATGAGGGACGATGTGGTCAGACCCTCAATGAGAGCAAAGCCATCGTTCCCCTGCAATAACGTCTTGGACCAGTTCCAGGCTCCTGATGCCCAACCAGACACAAACTGCTGATACCAACCTGTCAGTCACCCAGGCTGCATGGAGGCATCACTGGAAGTGGTGCCAGCCCAGTGCCAGGTCCTGCTCTGTTCCCCATCACCCTTAACCCCTCTCACTCACCCCCACTACAGCACAGATACAGTGCCTTCCATGGGCCCTGCTTCAGCTCAGAAGGGAAGCTGGCATTCCAGTAAAGCCAGCCTCTGCATGCCGCCTTCCTGAAACAAATACAGATTTCTACAGATGCTTAATTGCATAAGGTGAAGCATTACGATCCAAGTATTAATGGTGCAGCAGTCTGCTCTGTCTGCTGGATCTCTGATGCCGAAGCACCCTGCAGCAAAATGGCATGTTTGTCACACGTAGAAATGAAGTGCATGTTGCTCTTTCATAACAAACTCCTCTTAGTTTCACCTGGGACAGAAGTTGGTGTTTCTCATAGTGTCTGGTATGATGCTATGTTTTAATTTCAGGAAGAAAACATCACTGATAACACACCAATGTTTTAGCTGTTTCTGAGCCGCACTGTACAGAGCCAAGGACGTTTCAGTCTCAGCTTCTGGCACTGCCCTGCCAGGGAGGGGGCACAAGGAGCTGGGAGGGAACAGAACCAGGACAAAACTTCAAACTGAAGCGAGCAGATGAGCCATGGGGACTCCACACGTGCATCCATACACATTAGAATCTATAGATAAATAAGAATTAGAATTTCTGGCTTCACCTGAAGAGCAGGAAACAAGCTTGAAAGCACAGAAAGCCACAAACTCCACCTTGGCAGGGACGGAATGGGCAGTAACAGAGCAGTTAGGAAATTTGTTGTCCACTCCTCATTCTCGTCCTGCCAAGCAAGTCCTGCTTCAGCATATGGCTCTCATCTGATCTGTCTTGAAGCTGCAAGAGTCACATTTAAGCTTCTAGCTGGAAGTAAGACTGCAGCCACTTGGAAACAAGGTTGCAGGTCCCAAAGGCATGAAAATTTGTGTAACTTCGGATAGATAACCCATCTGCAATTATCCTCTTTGTTCTTAGGTCAAAGCTCTGCTCTAAAGCAGGCATGTCCAACCTGCGGCCCGGCACAGCTCGCAGTGCAGCCTGCTCCCGGCTGCTGAGCCAACATGGCGGCGGCTCTGCCCCAGGCCTGCACCCATCGCTCAGCAACGAGCACGATCTGAGGGCACAGTGCAGTGCTAACGCAAGTTATGGCAAACAATTTCATGCATTTCAATACATTGGCTAAACACAGTCCTGTGAACAGTGAAAAACATGCAGCCTTGCTTTCTGTTTTGATAAAGAAATTTAAGAATAGGTTCAAAGATTGCTGAAAAAATCATCAATTTTTTGGTAGATTTGCAACTCCATTTTCAGTCAGAATAATAGATTGCCTGTGAATTTTCAGATGGAACGTATGGAATTTCAATCAGATATTCAACTCAGAGAAAAGTCTGATGATGTCTCTCTACTGGACTTCTACAGGCTCTGTCTTACCAGAGAAACATATCCCTTGCATCACAATCACACCTTATTCATGTCATTGCTTTTTGGCAGTATGTACATTTGTGAACAACTATTTGCAAGAATGAAGCACAGGAAGAGTAAAACTTCATCAAAAATCTCTGACGAACACCTTGAGGATTCACTAAGAATTGCAACTACTCCCATTGAACAGACTGATGCATTAGTTTCACTAAAACAAGGCCAAACATCCCAATAGTTTTATGGTTTCGTTGCTCTTTTTTTAATGTTTCAATAAAAAAATATATAATAAAAAAGTTTTGTTAGTTATATACATTAACTATATTATATATTTTATATGTGGCCCAAGACAACTCCGCTTCACTCAACACAGCCCAGGCAAGCCAAAAGCGTGGACACCCATGCTCTAAAGGAACTCTTTCATCTGAACTGACGAAATCTCTTCAGTTCCCTTGTTCATTTACCCTGATTTTGTGGCAGCCCCAAAGCTATCAGATCACCACACAACAGAGGGGCAGAAGCAGCGCAGTGCACCAGAGCAGTAACGGTGTTATCTCAGCGAGGTTTAAAGCAGCGATGCCAATCCAGGCTGAGACAGATACGACATAGAAAAGCTTATCTGTTTTTAAAAGCTTAGCTAGAATTGCTGGCTTTCTAGCACATGGTGTGGTCTGGACTGATAGCAAGTGAGCTTTTCCACAAGAGCTGATGACGCTCTCTATAGCCCCAAACCAGCTGCGAGTTTCTGGAATGCGCGGGATGCGCGTGTGTTGGCAGAGCAGTGGCAGCAGCACGTGGGCTCGCCAGCACCCCAAGCAGCCAGATTTCTCTTGGAACCTTGCACATACATCAGCGTTTAATATCAGGACAAAGGCATTCCACTTTCTCTCCAGACAGGATGGCACTCTGCAGCTTTTGTAAAATAAATTAGGTCATTCATGAGTAAGTAAACAGGAGGCAGCCTACAAAGATGCAGTGTTCTGAGGCACCTGGGGCCTCACAAGGGTGTATCTATAGATAACCATGCTGATTCGTGAGTTTGGCTTGTGGGTTTTGTAAGGATGTGGGACTAAGATAAAATCTGCCACTGCATTCACTGCCTCTGCACAGAGGCAGCACAGCACAAATGCTGCTTGAGCACTTTACAAGGTACAAGATGGAGGGCAGAGGGATGCCCTGGAGGACACTAGGTCCAGGCCACCAGTGCTCCCAGCACACAGCTCGCTGCCTTCTCCTGGTCCCCAGCATCTGCTAGAGGAAACAATCAACAGAAGGTGGATGACCTTGAGGGAAGTCTATAACTGGTCTGGACCCCTTGCTGCTAAGCAGGACAAAGCAGGGGCACAGGTTACACGGAGAGGCACAAGATAAGGGAGTGCTCTGAGAAAGGCAGAAATTGAACATGAATTCGTGGAGAAGCATGAGTTCATAACACTGAAATGGAGAGGAATTGAGGATGAAGATTTCCTCATCCTCATTTCTGCTGCTGTCATGGGGCATTACAATGCATGTTTGGGGAGATTCCTCAATTTGCCATTTAGAAATGCTGGCTGTTAAAGAAGCTTCCCTGCTCTCTGGGCGTGGTTAGGCTGTGCTTAAGGCAAGGAGATACATCATTCAGTTTGTCATCTCACTTTCTGTCTCCTCCCAGCTGACAGCTCCTCAGCCTGGCTCTGTGCAATCCCAAAACACCAAACCAAGAAAATCATGTTCCATGACACTACTTTTACAGCTCTGAGTATCACAACTGCTTGGAGCGGACCGACATGCCTCTGCTGGGTGCCCAGCAGCACATTTCCCATTTCCCATTTTTCCCATTTCCCATTTTTCCCATTTCCCATTTTTCCCATTTCCCATTCAGAGGAAAATGAAAGCAAGATGCAGGAGATCATAGAATCATTAAGGTTGGAAATGACCTCCAAGATCATCTCGTCTGACCATCCACATACCACCAGGATTGCCCACCATGGCCACTAACCCATGTGCCACATCTCCACGTTTCTTGAACACCTACAGGGACGGTGACTCCACCACCTCCCTGGGCAGCCTGACCACTCTTTCAGAGAACTTTTTCCTGATATCCATCCTGAACTTCCCCTGGCACAACTCAAATCCATTCCCTCTTGTCCTATCACTGTTACCTGGGAGAAGAGGCTGACCCCCACCTCACCTCAGCAACAGTCCCCAGCAGCAGTGTAACAGACAAGCGTACAGGGAGATAAACCAAACCTTAAAGACACAGAAACAGAGAAACCATTTAAGCCCATAACAAGTCTATCCAAGTACCTAAGTACCGCATCCAGTTGCCCCAAAACGAGCATACACTGTTTAAAATGTCCATAGCTCAGCCAGCTGGAATGATCAGAGAGTTGTTAAGAGCTCAGGGAGATGTAAGACCATTGGTTATAAAAAAAAAAAGGTCAATTAAGTTCACTTCTACCCCTGAGGCAATGGAGAGAACAGAACTTTTCCCACAGTATGTCACAAGTCAGTAGCCAGTGCTGGAAAACATGCCTCTCAGCCTCACACATCTACAAAAGGGAGGAGTGAGGGCCATTTTTCTTCTGAGACACCGGAGTTAACCTTAGCTTGATGCTCAGGGCCCCAATGGCCCTACTGGTACTTGGCTGAGAGGATGAGCAGAGCACACGTTGATCTTGTTTGTAGAGGGTGAAACTGTTCCCAGGTGGAGACCCAAAGGGCATCATCCCAGCCCTGACCAGGTCACCAGGGGATGCTCATCAGCTTCCCAAACTCCTGCAAATTTTTCATCTAACGCATTTCTTTTACTGCCTAGTGATGTCCTTGCTCTCTTTTGCTCTCTTCTGGTTGCTGCTCATGGCAAAAAGCTAGAGGAGCTTATGGGAATACGCTGAGGCCTGGCTATGATAGAGTCCCTGTGACCAAAACTGTCCCTTCCTGTGTTTTGCTGTGAAGTTCTTTGCATTCCTCAAGTTCGTTAGGCAATGGGCCTCCAAGTAACTCACCAACTTAGAAAACCTCGTTGGTGGCACTTGTTTACCTTCCCCATCTCACAGGGCCAGGTCTGCCATTCATTCACACCTGGGTGCTGCTCCACTCACACACTGGGTGCAGCGGGGAGGGAGATGCCCCACACACTGTGCAGACAGAAGCCCTGAGCAGAACCCCCCAGCACTGTGTCCCTTTGTGCTGCCACCTGGAGCCCCATCATCACTGCTGTAGGGGCTGGGTGGGATTGTCAGCCACCTGAATGGGTATGAAGGGCAAGATTTGGGGTGCGCACTGTCACAAAGCAGTGACTTGCAGCCCACCATGAAGCAGAGCTGTGGTGAGGAGGCAGCTCTCCTGTCCCTAAGGTGCTGAGCAGGACACATTTCCTCTCTTCCACACAGGTATCAAAACCACAGTAATAACATCTTCTATACATCTAAAATTATTTCTTTAATGTGGCTTTCTGAAGCCATCAGTAGTCAGTACATAATATCCCAAGAGCAAAATGAAGCACCCTGGGAGGTAACGGCGAGGGAGCTGGTCTCCGTCCATTGGGAGCCCAACCCCATGTTCCTGGTTCCCTGTAAGCTCCGAAGCAGGATAGCACCCCCAGGAGAGGTCACTGTGTGACACAAAGGGAGAATGATAGAATCCACAAAGATTTGGGAGAACTCATTCCCTCTGAAGTTAATTAAAAAAATAAAACAAATGAACCACTCTTCATTTTTTTCACTTTAATTGGGGCTGTCCCAGTGAATATTTCAGCTGCCACCTCCACCCCGCATCTCCCTGCACTGAGCACTGCCATTCCGGTCCTCTCTGACGGTTTTTATAGGATACAATGGAGGTTTTATTGAAAATTGAATAGTACCTCTGAGGACGAGAACAAAATAAACAAGCATAACTCGTAGGATGAGGTTACTTGGAAAGCTTTACACAAACTTGGCAGAATGCTCACTTCTTGCACTGAGGACAAAGCAGTATTTTTAATGACTAATGTTATCCATTACTAAGGGCAGATGCAGAAGGAGCAGAATCCTGGTTCCAATGAGAGCAGAGTGCAAGCTCCTGCTGACATGAGATGGAGTCATAGCACCCGACCTTCCAGCAAACAGTCTTAGTTGTAGTTGGATCGCTGCCTCCTGTGCCATTGGAAAGGCTCCTATTCCACAGGGCAGCTGTGTCATCAGGGGCGGCCGCAGGCTGTGAGAGGGATGAGGACAGGAGACAGTTATAGAATCACAGAATATTCTGAGCTGGAAGGGACCCAGAGGGATCATCAAGTGCAGCTTCTGGCTCCACACAAAAATCAGACCATAGGGGATGCATTTCCTCTCCTCTTTTACAATGATCCCAGATAAACCAGCGACTCTCCAGGTGCAAAAACGACAAAAGAGCCTGTGCCTCCCCTTGCCTCCAGCCACCTTTTATCAAAAGGTGTAAGAAGGCTGTACGCTGCAATGTCTGATTAGGAAGATCTCTCTCCCTCTGCCTCCACATTACCCTGATGCACACTCAGCTCTCTGTGCTCGCACGCACGCTGCCTCTCAGAGATTTTTCCATCTTCACCCTCCTCAATGCATTAAGAGCATCAGCCAGAAAGAGGATGGGAAAGGGACAGATGGCTGCAGCAGAAGAGCCTGCAGCCTGGTGGTGGCTTTGGCTCTTTCTGTCTTGCAGGGGTGGAGGTGGAAACATGCAGATATAGCTGGGGATGCGAGCTGCAGATTACAGCCTTGTACACCTGCAGTATTCACTGGGAATCAACTGTGGTCCCTTAAAAGCAAGGATCTGTCCCACAGGACATAAATCAAAGCCCACAGAAGACAGGGCCCAGTGCTCCAGCCCAGCCCTATATTCAATAACAACTGGTCCGCAGCCACAGCGGAAACTTACACAGCAAAATCCTTCTGGCTCGCAGCTCAGTGCTCCAAATCCCAGAGCTACTTTCCTTTTCCACTTACATCAGTGAAATGCATTTTTTTAATGCTTGTTATTACTTGAAGTGCTTTTGCAAAACAGTAGAATACATTTAATATCTGAATGTAGGAATAAAGCCCAGATCGGACATAATGGCAGCAATTTTCATATTTGCAATGAAAAGCCGCAGTGAATGACAAGGAAGAGGACTCAGCACCATTCAGGCTGCCATCCTCCTCCAAGGAGTCAGTGCAGAACACATTCCTCACCACAGTCCCTGCAACAGACAGAGCAGTGAGCCTGTGCTGGATACACCTGATGATGCTTCCCGAGAGCCCAACCCCAGCACAAATTCTGCTCTGCTAACCTAACTCATGCACGGACATTGCACATGAGGTCTTTGTGGTCATTGCCCATCTTTGAGATCATAAGCAGCTGGAAATCCTCAGGGTCACCTGATAAAATAATCCTCAGAAATAAATTGTTAATGCTCTGTTTCTTCCTGGATTTTGTGTCCCATTATCCAAAATACCTACAATGTCCCTTACTCCAGAGGAGAAGCTGAGGATGTAAATGTTGAACTGTTTCCATAATGCACACATCCAAGCCATGGGCTGATTAATGTCAGAAAATAGTTGAATAAATAAAGGGAAAATACAAGTC
Organism: Penelope pileata; assembly: GCA_013396635.1. NCBI lineage: Eukaryota > Metazoa > Chordata > Aves > Galliformes > Cracidae > Penelope > Penelope pileata. The sequence goes on from WBMW01004944.1 coordinate 1,102,725, forward strand.
AGGCTCCAGGTTTCAAATTTTGCACTGTATGTTGATAGTTATTAAAAGAGAATTATTAAAATCCTAAGCATTACTAAAATGGTCTGAGCTTAAGTCCGTTCACAAAACGTTAACCCATGCAACTATATAACTCCAAGGACATAAAATCCACGATGGACTCTACTGGTTTAGATGCCTATTGGCTGCTTAGGAGAAAACTTTCCACCTAACGGGGCTGTGGCTTCAGAACACTCCTGCACACCGTGTGCCATCCTGCCAAATCCCTGCCGCTTTCAGAGCACTCCCGAAACCAGGCTGAACTGTTTGGAGACCCTCGGGAACAGCAGCCACTGTGCCGAGTGCAGGCCCAAGCCATCAGCTCAAGATCATGCAGCAAAACGTTGCGGAGTTCAGCGCAGCCATAGATGCGGTGCCCACAAGAATTGTTTGTAACCGGACTGCACAGAAGAAAGCAGAGGATTGTGGAGCGTAACTGCAAAAAAAGACTAAAAGTGATATTTGAGGTATTCAAATAGTGACTTTTTCTGATTAGAAATGGGTGTGCACACTTGGATCCGGATTTATCTTCGGTTAAATACCACTTAAACCCGTGTTAAGTCACAACAGCAGTTGTGGCTCGAGCCGGCTCTTTGCTTCCTACGAAGGACTGTGTACACTCTTAAAACAAACACCATTTTACCTGATTGTTGGATAAAGAGTGGGTTTAAAGCTAATCAGGCGTAGCCCACATCTTACTTAAAAGTCAGCAAACAAGCTTGAACAAATGGTACCCAGTGTTTGGCAGAAAAATATTTCCACCTGTTTCCACCACCCAGAGCCCACTCGGGGCTGGAAAAACAGCAAATGAACACCAGCCTCTTGGGCACGGGTAAACAAGGCCTCAGCTCCCCTTGCAAAATTTAATGTGAAGGTGACACAACATAAACCCCTGAGGAAAAAAAGGGAGAACAGCAGCACTTACCACACCCAGAGGGGCAGGAAATTTCAGGAGAAATGCTGAAATTTACTCAAAACTACCCACTGCATGGTACAGAATGTGGGTAAAGAGAGGGGCCGTCATTCACTTTGCTGCAATCAGTGCTAAGAGCTTAGAAAAAGGGGTTTGGGGCGTGCGTCTTCTGTTGCTCAGTTGAAGACATCATTGAACAAAAAAAGCTGTGGCTGAAAGAGTACCCAAAATATCAGCCCCAATCTGTTTCATTTTGAGTTTTAAGAAACAAACATCTGAGCACTCCCAAATTCTCCGTAGGCCAAGAGAGAGTTTGTTGGTTTGTTTTCTTTTTTCAGGTTTGTGGGTTTTTGATTTTTTTTTGTGAAATGACATTTTTCCAGCTGTCACCCAACTGCAATAAATGCTCCTTTTCACGGTGAAAATAACCCAGCACAGCCTCTCCTGTGAAAATATTTTCCCCTGGCACAGGCAGGTTTCATTCCTCACCTCAGAGCGTCTGACTGATGGGGGAACAATGAGTCACTTCTATTGATTGAAGGGTGGAAAACAAACAGAAGGAAATTTTATTTCGGAGCAGTTTTCTACCCTTCGCAACGCACAAAGAGGAAATTCAAAAATAGGGTCGTTTCATGCTGCTTCCTTTCTGTAAATTTATTGAGTGTTCACCTACATGATTAATACAATTACTCGATCCCATGAAGATTAAGAGACTTTGCAGTATAAATTCCCTGAGATACTTATGTAAGTTAAAGGACTTATATTCCACTTACAATTAAAAAGTAATTCGTCTCCTCATGAAGAACAGAACACAATCATCTTCCTTCCTCTCCCTCCTCCCCAACATTTTAAGGCATGGAATAGAACAGTTTTTCAAAGCATACTCAACAAGATTTGCCTATTTAGAACAGAAGATAAATTTGCCTAATTTTTATAGACGGATTACATACACCACCCACAATGTCTGCTGGAGTCTGGTACCCGATCCAGAATCCAATTTCCTACGGCAAATTTCTCATGGAGCACTGAACCTGGGCTCCACAAAGTGAATTACAGAAGCCAGCCCTCAGCCTCCACCAGCACGCCGATGGTGAGCTTGGTTCTTCTGAGCCTGTGGAAACTAAAAAACAAACTGGATTTACAGAGATGCTGTAGGACCAACTTCAGCAGCTGTAGACCAGGTCTGAATTTCCTCCTCAGTCTAACGGGAAAGGTGTGCAATGCTTATGCAAGAGCCATGAAATTCTGCAATAATAATTGCAACACGGCAGTTTTCATTACACTATTTGTGAAAACGCTCGATGCATAACCTACAAATAGAGCACAGCTGTGATCACCTTACTCAAAAATGATGTTCTGGTCATTGCACAGCCGTTTGCTGCCTTTCACTGAACTCTAGTTCCACCAAGATTTCAAGAAGGGAAGCTGAGAATAAAGTACCAGCTGCAATCTGTGGAAATTCCCATGCTCCTGTGGCCTCATCTTCTGCCTGTGGCATTACCATCGATAACACAGAAGAAATGTGTCTGAAAACCTTCAGAAAATGTTAAAAAATTTGGAAGGACTGAAAAAAAAAACGCACTGTTTTCAGCAGACTGATAAGAAGTAGTGCCATCTTCATTATTAGTTTTCAGTGATTGCTCACTGCTTTGAAGATCAGGTTTTTGTAGGGTTGCATGAGCTGTGATAAAAAGTACAAGGAAAAAAAGGATAAATCAAAGGAAGACTGAGCCTATTATCCTGACACTAGGTGTTAGTCCCAATGCTATACTTAGAATTATATTTTTAAAATTATCAAAACCAATTTTATGGGAGCGTTAACAACTGGCAGAGGAACAGATGATGCAGTGAAGAGCGTGCTTGTGCCTTCAACAACCCCTTAGGAACCGCTGAAATGAAGCGGCAGCACCAGAACACCTCCACCATGCTGCCTTCTCTGCTTTCCTGATCTGCTTTCCTGATCTCTACAGCAACTCTGGCATGAGTTCATGGAGTACTTTTCACCATCCTCCCCTGCACAAAAGCAGTAAGAGGATAAAAACAGGAGCCCCCAAGATCCGACCCAATAAATCTGTGCAAATTATTCTTGAACTTTAACACTATGACAGACTTCTGTTTTCAATATTCTTTAGTTTCATGCTGACCTAACCATGGGGAACACAATTTACAGTACAGCAGGCTGCCAGTTGCTCAGTCCAAAGAGCACCTACCTGACATGCCTCATTGCTCAAATCAAATCTAATCCTACTCCAACCCAAATACCGCTCCCAGATGCCAGTAAGATCACCTCTTGTATTTGCAACTAACTTCCTTCTTTCCCCACCTGTTCTGTGCCCACGATTTTATTTGAATCATAGAATGGCGTGGGTTGGAAGGGGCCCCAAGGACCATCAAGTTCCAACCCCGCTGCTGCAGGCAGGGCTGCCAGCCTCGAGATCTGGTACTAGATCAGGCTGCCCAGGGCCCCATCCAACCTGGCCTTGAAGTGAACCTCTGGAGAGTTCCATGGCCTTAAACAGGAGCTGGATGAACCCCTGAGTCCTGTGTACAGCACTGCTGTGTGATATCTTTTTGCCACCGCATGTGCCAGCTGCGGGGGGCAAGGAGGGCTGAGCTTCCTGAGGATGAGAAACTGCAACTGAAGGGTGGCTATGGATTTCCTGAGGCAGGATTGCAAGTAACCAAAAAGTAACCACACGCTGACTGCTACAAAGCTCTTAGTTCAGCACAAGGGCAGAGTCTGAAGGGGAACAGCTACTGCAATGCTCTGGGCAGGCAGCGCACGAGGAAGCGTTAGCCTAGAAATCTAGTTGCAGACTAGAAAAGAAAAAACTTAGCTGGAAGAAACTTCCAAAACCAAAGATAAAAAAACAGTAAATCTTTCCCTCTTCATATACCTTCCTCATATAACCTGTACTTGAACAACAGTTCAGACCCCATTCTCTCCAGTAATTCTCTTTCTGGAAAGGCAGCAATTTGGGACTTGGGCTCTGGGATTTTTGTTGCCAGTATTTACAAACACCAAAGCTGTGCTATGAGCAGGCTGGCACCTGGCAGATGTTTTAAAAATGCATGGCACGAAACAAAACACTCGCTATGCACCAGGACACCTGAAGGATACTGGAGAAATAAGTTAGCCTTTCTGGTTATATATGCAATACAGCAACGTAAAACCCTGCAGTTCGCAGCCTTCCCCTGCTTTTTCCCATATAGCAGTAATTTAGCAGAGAAAAACATGCAGTCTCCTGTAAACATTCTCTAATTCGTGAATAAAGGGAGGGAGGAAATGTTCCACCTTTATTTCTTGTTCTGTCTTTTCCTGTACTTGGAGCCCTTCTCTGCTTTCACACAGCACAAACACTCTCACCTTTGGGCAGGCAGTAGAAGAAATACTTTATATCATCTGAGCTGTTTGCTCCACTCAGACTCAGATCCTTCCATATGCATTTTCCTACACAGAATTTTTATTTGGCTCAAAGAATTATTATTTGGCTGCTGCAATTTAAAACATTGCTAAAAAGTGCTACCGTATCATCACACCCTTACGTTCAACACTCGTGGCTCAGCATTTGCCGGCGAACAGCTTTGATTTTCCTAATAATCACTGTTAAAAATATTGGCTTTTGTCTTTAGAATGCAGAAAGCCAGCGCTGATCACGTATCCGCTGCACGCAGAAGAAAGCCTCGCGGTCCAGGAAGCTGTCAGAGCTGACAAAATTGGTTCCAGCTGCACGGCGGAGGAGTTTGGCATCGATTATTCCGTGCACCGCTGTAAAGGTTTCACGTCAGCACTTCTGGGCGTTTAACTTTGCCCTTGCAGAATCATCCTGCTCAATGTTTATCTGTACCTTCATGATTTTGGACCTCAATACAAATCTTCCTTTTGTACTTTTTCCCCAAGCTTATGTATCTCTGTGTGCTTCTCTTGCTGAGGGCAGCCGACCCTTTCTGAGCCAGTGGTCTCTGTGAGACCCAGCCTTCCCCAGAGCAGTTTGCTGCCGGGAGAAGTGGGCCAAGCACGCCTCGCCGCCAGGACCGTCAGCTCTCAAACCAGCTGGCCAGGTTTCCTACCGTCTTGACTTGATTCCCGGCCGTCCTCACGGCCTCGCAGACCTTGCAATAATGCTCGTCCCAGAAAGAAGTGACGTGGACCTCATATTTGTTCCGCCAAGCGAAATACCTCCTGTAGTTGGGCTTGCTTTTATCCAGGAACTTCAGGTAGGTGGCCAGCAGCCTGGGGCTGGGGAAATCGTCCACATGGATGAAGGAGTCGGCAGGGATGAAGCGCTCATAGTTGGCCCTGCGGGGGCCGAGGACGACAGGCACGGCGCTGGCGGCGAAGGCGTTCCTCCAGAGCTTCTCGGTGATGTAGTCGGTGTGCTGGGAGTTCTCGAAGGCCAGGTAGAACTTGTAGGCCGACACCGTCTTCACCACGCTGCCCTCCAGCAGCGCCAGCCCCCGCGCCCCGTACACGTCGATGGCCAGGTGCTCCTTCAGCTGCCGGTAGTAGCGCACGCGGGCGTGCTCCTCGTTCCAGTTGCTGATGACCCATGCCACCAGCCGGCTCTTGCGGGGCAGCACGAAGGGCCGGGGCACTGGCGGGGCGTACAGGTACCCGTAGGGCACGAAGACGTCCGAGTCGCGCCGGTAGGACATGGTCCAGTTGAAGAGGCCGCCCAGGCCCCCCAGCCCGGGCGAGTGCGAGGGCGACTCGAAGTTCATCCACACCCACAGTTGCTTCGGGGGCCGCGGCGGGGGCAGCCCCTGGGCGCCGTGCACCGCCAGCTCGCGGTGGTGGAAGAGCACGGCCCGCGCCTCGCCGTAGCGCCCGCGGTCGGCGCTGAGGCGGCAGCCCGAGATGTTGTAGCGGCGGCGGCAGTCGGTGGGGCGCCGGGGGCGGCCGAAGGGCTCCCACCACAGCAGCACGGTCACCTCGCCCTCGGCCGGGCCGCGCCGCCGCAGCTCCCGCAGGCAGCAGGCGCACAGGGCGAGCGCGGCGCCCAGCANGAATCATAGGATGGGTTGGGTTGGAAGGGACCTCAAAGACCATCCAGTTCCATCTCCTCTGTCGTGGGCTGGTTGCCCCCCACCAGCTCAGGCTGCCCAGGGCCCATCCAGCCTGGCCTTGAGCACCTCCGGGGGTGGGGCACCCACAGCTCTCTGGGCACTGCACCAGGGCCTCACCACCCTCTGAGGAAAAATCGCTCTCCTAACATCTAGCCTAAATCTTTCCTCCTTCAGTTTAAATCTGTTTCCCCTTGTTTTGTCACTATCTGCCCCAGTAAAAAAATCGCCCCCCCTCCTGTTTATAAAGCTCCCTTCAAGCACTGGAAGGCCACAATGAGATCTCACAGCCTTCTCCAGGCTGAACACCCCCAGCTCCCTCAGCCTTTCTGCACAGGAGAGCTCCTCCAGCCCTCAGAGCATCCTCGTGGCCTCCTCGGGCCCTTCCTCCTACCCTCACCTCAGGGGTTCAGCCCAGGCCAAAGGGTTTTGTCCCTTCACGAGTGCTGTTCTGTGGGCTTCCAGGCAAAAACTCGGGGGATTTTCTTTCCAAACAGTCGCACTTCTGAGAGCGAAGTTGAGCAAAATTTTGAATAAATTACTAATTTAGCAAAAATTAAAAAAAGAAAAAGAGGAAGAGACAGCAGCCACAGTCGCTTTGACTTCCTGCCAACTACATCGGTTTCAAGCATCTGTGAAAGGATTAACTAATTTGAAAAGCAATAGTAATAATAATTCAAAAAAGAAGATTTTAAAAAATAATTTTACTGTTGTTTTAAGACTTTCTTAGAACCACATGTTTACATTTAATTTTTAAATCTCACAGGTATTTGAAAACTTTATGGTTACCTGGAAATCACTTCTCCAGCTCTGCTTCACAGAGGAAGTGTGAAGAAGTGTGTCAGGTAGACCTGAGATGTTTCTCTCAGCAAACCATGAGGCCATTGATTCGCACAGCTTGGAGAATATTTTTATAGGGCTGGAGAGTTCCCAGCTCTGACACTGTGCATTTTGTACCTGACAGCTGTAGAGCCAAGGTCCTCTCATATGCATCGATCGAGTGCAGCTAAGTCACACCAGGAGTAAATTCCCCCTGAGTGTTTGGATTGCAGCACAGCATGTACGTACCACATAGGTCACCACTCCCTGACCTGTCTCTGTGTCAGGAAAGCAATTCAAGCCCATTACCCCCAGAAATAAAGAACATTTTCCTGGGGAAACTGGCAGCCCGTGGCTTGGACAGATACACTCTTCTCTGGGTGAAGAACTGGCTAGAGGGCCGTGCCCAGCGGGTAGTGGTTAATGGAGTCCAGCTGACGTCCCGTTATGAGTGGTGTCCCCCAGGGATCGCTACTGGGGCCCATCTTGTTTGATATCTTTACTGATGACCTGGAGGAGGGGATTGAGTGTACCCTCAGTAAGTTTGCAGATGACACCAAGTTGGGAGGATGTGTCGATCTGCCTGAGGGTAGGGAGGCCCTTCAGAGGGATCTGGATAGGCTGGATAGCTGGGCTGATGTCAACAGGATGAGGTTCAATAAGGGCAAGTGCCCGGTCCTGCACTTGGGCCACAATAACCCCATGCAACGCTATAGGCTTGGGGCAGAGTGGCTTGAAGACTGTATAGAGGAAAAGGACCTGGGGGTGTTGGTTGATGCTCNGTCCCCAGTGGTGTTAAAGAAGCACCTGGACGAGGTGCTACGGGATATGATTTAGTAGCTTAGTGGGTAGGGATGGTGATAGGAGGACAGTTGGACTAGATGATCTTGTAGGTCCTTTCCAACCTTGTGTTTCTATGATTTCTATGAACAGTTGTGTGAGAGGTTGGTGTTGGGTTAGTAACTAGGTCATGTGCATCCATAACTTATTAATTGCACATAAAAACACTTCATCATACCATAGAATGGTTTGGGTTGGAAGGGACCTCAAAGCTCACCCAGCTCCAACCCCTGCCATGGGCTGGTTGCCCCCCACCAGCTCAGGCTGCCCAGGGCCCATCCAGCCTGGCCTTGAGCACCTCCAGGGATGGGGCACCCACAGCTCTCTGGGCACTGTGCCAGGGCCTCACCATCCTCTGAGTAAAGAACTTCAGAAGGATTCCACTTGCAGACTTCCATTGACCATGGTCTAAGCACTCATTAAAACACACCAAGGCCAGAGACTCCACCACACTCCTGGCAGCCTGTCCCAGTGCTGCACCATCCTCTTGGTGAAGAATTTTTTCCTAATGTTCCTGATTTAACTTCTCAGCCTGTAATTTGTGGCTGTTGCTCCTTGGTATATCCAAGGGTTGTTGTTATATCCATCATTTTCTTAACTCCTTCAGGTAGTTGTTGGCTGCTATTAAATCATCCCTTCACCTCCCTCTCACAAGACTCAACAAGACCTCAACCCCTCCTTAGAGAGGGCCCTTTAGGAGCTCTCATCATCTCGGTAGCATTCCACTGGACCCCCTCCACGTTCTCAACTTCCATCTTGAACTGAGAGGCTGGAAGTGGGCACAATACACCAGGTGCCTCCACACCAGTGCTGAGTGCAGGGGGATGGCTACTTCCCTCAATTTGCCGCACATATACCTGATGTTGCCCAGCATATGGGTTGCTTAACTTTAAAGGAGAGCTCACTGTTGGCTCACATTCAATGCGCTGTTCACAGAGCCCCCCAGGTCCTTTCCAGCACGGTTGTTTATCAGTCAGCCAGTTCCCCGCTGCACCAGTGTATGGGGGTTTCTGCTGTACATTTCTCCTCGGTGAGTTTCCCAAGAATTCTATTGGCTCAGCCCAAGTTTCTCCAGGTGTCTCTGAATTGAAGTTGTCCGAGCCATCATGTCAACCCCCTCTCTAATTCAGCATTGTCTTCAATACAGTATGCGAGCCAACAGTAGCGAAATGAAATAACAGCGCAATAACCACAGGACCTGCCTTGACACACAACACTGATTTTAGTCACACAATAGGAATCTGGGAAAATTATTTTACCACAATAGAAAACTGCAAACAAATGTAGAAACGCAATGCCAATGGTCTCAAAACCTCTGAGTGCATGAGCTGCACTCATAAGCAATCAATCCAGAGCCCCTTCAGTACAATGAACACTACCTAAAATGAGCACAAGCCTGCTTTAATGAAAGATTCAAAGCGCTTTAAAGCTTTATAATAATAATTTTGGTTCTTTAGCCATTTCTGCAGATAATGTGAGAAATTTTGGACCCATGAAAATCAGTGGGAGAGCTCAACTGACTTCTGTGGAATTATAACTCACCCAATACATTTGATTGTATCAGGTGCATTGGCACTTCTTATTTTCCTTCAGGAACATAAATTTGATATATGACTTTGGAGGAAGCTAAGCCGGATTCTACCTGCCTAGTCAGGTTTTCATTCCTGTTCCTTGAAGATTCGTTGCTAAGCCATCCCAGTTCCACAGCCTAGCCAATTAGAGTTCATTGATCATGCCAGAGTGGATCCTACGTATAGCAAAGTCAATAAAAACATTGTCATTAATTCAGGGTTTATGAAATGTTTCAGGACAACTCAGCATGGAAGTACTTACAAGCCAAATAGTGACAACTTTGAAAAAAAATATGACTATGGCCCTTGCACTCCTTCTTTCACAAACTGGACCTCAACCAGAGCTGGGAATATGGCGACTAATACAGCATTTTTCTTTAAAAAATATATTTTTCATAAAGGTAGGTTTTTTTTTTTGTTTTTTTTTTTCCCAAGCAGTTTTGTTCACTCTGACTTGGGAAACACACCCACCAAGGCTGATGCGAAGTACAGCTTGATGAAGGACGAGCAGCATTAGCAGATGCCTGCAGACATTCCAAAGNCTTTTATTCTCTCTGCTGTCTTAGTAAATAGCTTTTATCTCAACCCACGAGTTCTACCGTATTCATTCCTTAATTCTCTCCCCCATCCCACTTGGGAGGGGGGAGGGTGAGCGAACAACTGTGGGGGACTTAGCTGTCTGTTAGGTCAAACCGGGACACAAAGGAAACACACACACCTGGTTCTCTCTGCTTTTGGAGGTCAGCCAGCCCTGGACGTAACCATGGATCAAGGACCACACAGACTTTTTGGTACTGTATCCACAAATCAGGGAACTGTGGTTTAACCACTCCATAAAAACTGCAGTAGGCTCCACTGTTGCTGATAGACAGGAATTTAAAACAAAATGCTATCTGTTAGTAATGAGGCTGTTGCAAAATAAAAAAAAATATTTTGCCTATTTGAAGGCTAAATGTTTGCAGTTTCTAACAGCAGTAAATGTTTTCGCCTAGAGCTTCCCAGCTGGCTTCCTCTTGTACTCTGACTCACTCTGTGTTGTCACACAGAAGTATTTCAGCCTAGAAGACTCTTTGAAGTTATTTGTCAACTGTCTCAAAAACACATTTTAAAAGGCACTGAAAGATGTTGTGTTTTCACCCATAGCTATCAAGTCAGATGTTCTATCAGCCAGGGAAACCCCTTGCAGTTCTTTTCTTACCCTAAAAGTACATGAGCAGCTTGAAGGAGCAGCAGGATCTATCTGGTACCAAAATGACACTTTAGAGTGACTTTGAAATCTCTTCTTCATAAATAGCTCCTGTGGTTTTGATACAAGTTTTTGCCAGGTAAGGCCCTACAACCTGTGTGAAAAAGAGCAATAGAAGTTCAGTTCTCTATAAATCACATTCTGTATTTTAGTATTAAATTTAAACACCTGTAATTTGATTAACTAATGTTTCATGTTAGGGATTATGATCTTTCTGCTTGGAAGTTTAAAATTCTAGAATACGACCAGAGATCAAATATTCAGTTGGAAGCTGATGCCTGCCTCGTTGGATGAACAGCTTCTGAACAGACAAGCCCATGTGACTACAAATGCAGCAAATGTGATGGCAAATACTCTCTGCCTGGCTACAGCTCCACTTATGACTGAGCAGGGCTTTATGAAAGCTGTGTAAAGCTGGCATTTCCAGGGCAAGGCACAGGCATGAAGAGAAGCACTGTGCACACCGAGGATGGAGGATCCTGGCCCAGCACACATCTTTGTTCAACATCATACATCAGAACCAAAATTGGAGCAGAAAACTTTCCTGATAAAACCACACAATCCTCAGATAATCTGATGTGTGTGTACAATCATATTGGAATTTGGCTCTGTGGATATTTGTTAGCAGTTAACACGAATTTTCAATCTTGTTTCTTGGAGCACCAGACAGCACCTTAAGCAGCAGCAGTGGCAGAGGCAGCAACTCACAGCCATCCCTACACAGCAGGTGAGATGTCTGCTTCCAGGGGAATGCTCTGATGCTCTCACTTTACCCACAGGCCTGAGTGCAAAGGTTTGTGATGAAGCTTTTCTTCAGACACCTCTGAATCTCAGGCACTGAAGAGACATTTCAGTCCAGGAGATGAGACTGGCTCCAGTTTGAAGTGAATCTAAAACACAGTTATGGGGGCCTCAACACCAGTTGCTTTAATATATTGATCCCTTCCTGCTGCACCTCATGACACACAGCCTTTGAGAGATGTCAGTGCTTGGGCACAATATGTGGAAGCAATGATAACTGTTGTCTTTCAAAACAGCAGTGTTTAGTTTGGAAATGAAATAATACAAAACAAAGCAAGAGAAAAAAGTACCTGAATAGTAAGTAAAAAATAACTACAATAAAATGTGAACAAAGTAAATTTAGGTTACCAGAAACATAAATTTATAAATATTATAAATATAAATATCAGAACAGTAGTAATATTGTGTTACTATAATGTTATTATATTGGAATAAATTTCTTAGTTTGATTCACATGAAAGATGAGATGTATAAGAAGATCTTGAACATGAATATGTCAGACTAGCTAAGAATCACCTGAGCCTCATAATTAAAATAGCAAAATATTCAGTAGAAGGGGTCTAAAAAACATTTCTACATTGTATGAGGTTGCCCAAAAAGGAAGCAAAGACATCAGTGAGTTTCACAAACCCTCCTTTGTTGCAGCACATCTGAGCTGTTGCAGGATGTAACTCAGAAAGCCTTTTCATTTGACAAGTTTGAAAATAAGATCGTAAAGAAAATAATGACTAAGAATGAGAAAGCAGTGGGAGGAGGCTTGAATAAAAATGAAGCAAGGAGCAGAAGTGAGATGCAGCAAGGTCAATCAAAGCCTCTGCCTGATAAGCCGGTGTTTTTCAAACATCATTGTGCGGTTCATGATCAAATTTGCATCTAAAAAGTGAGAATGTTTTCAAAAGCTGTAAATCCTCTAGTGCCTCAGGTGCAATGTTCAATGCCAATAATTTTTTTCATTTAGAAGTCAAATAGAAACACTGAAAAAGAACTGGCTTCAAGCTGACTAAGATTTTTTTTTCCCTTTCTTATTGGTGCAAAAATAAAAACAATTTTTTAGTATTAAAGAAGGCTTCCAGGCAATCAAAAAACAAATATCCCATTTCATTCACAGATAATTGTAAGGAAAAGCAAAGGAACAAAGTCGTTTCACAAAGTTGTCACTGAGACTCTTTCTTCTTAATAATCAGAATGATTTAAATAGGATCTCAGAATCCCAGAAACAAATCCCAACAAACGCCCATTAAATCACTAAACCACATCCCTTAGTATCACATCTAGATGCATCGTGGACACTTCACTGTCCATTTATGGAACCTGTACTTCACCAGTTTGTCCATGAGGATGTTGGGGCAGACCATGTCAAAAGCCTTGCCAGAACCAAAGTGAACATCAGCTGCTGTCCCCTCACCCACCAAGCCAGCCACCTCATTGCAGAAGGCTATCAGGTTTGTCAAACACAATTTCCCATTCATAAACCCTTGCTGGCTCCTCCCAACCATCCTCCTGTCCTTCAAATTTTTGGAAACGACTTCCAGGATTATTTATTTCGTCATCTTCCCAGGGATTGTGGGAAAACTGACCAGCCAGCAGTTCCCTAAATTCTCCATCCAGCCCTGCCTGAAGACAGGAGTGGCAGTCCTCTGGTACCTCTCCCAGTCATCTTTCGAATCCTTTGATTCTGTTTTTGTACAGCACCTTGAAGGATTCATGATTGTTTCCCAAGTATCGTGACATTACAATAAATACAAACTAATGTTCATCTGGTATTACCTCACGATAATAATGGTTGCAAGTGAGAATTAAGTGACAGGTTATTTTAGGTTCCAGGCGGCCTCTATCATCATTTAATACTACAATAACTCTTAGATAAACAGAGACATCACATTATTTACGTTAAACTTTTATTAAATCAAGGCAGATATTGTATCACAAACTACTGGCCCAGGAACTGCTGAGCTTATGCATAGACTCAGAGTGAGAAACGTTAAGGCATCTCTTCAGCTACGTTATGATCTTCTGCTGGAACTTAGAATCACTCTGCAACAGAGGAAACTATAAAACTGTCAAATTTCACAGTAGCACGTTTTTGTCATCAGAAACAATTTGTAATTTTTGGATTGTAACATCATCACTGACTGAAGTATAGATCAGATTTGGTGACTACAACAACAGATAAAAAAGCAGCATGAATAAAACAGCTGTAAAGAGAAAACAACTCCCTATCCAACCAGCACTGTCTTCAAAATCTTTTTATAAATAAAGACCTAAATTTCCACAGACAGTCATTTCATAGTTTGATTTGACACATCAAAACAGACTCGGGCTTACAAAAAAAATAAAGATCCTTGGTAAGGACATCCCAGAGTGAGCCCCCCAAGCAGCTAGCCACTTTTAGGGAAAGGCAGTAAAAGGGAGAAGCAAAAATAAATGCATTAATTTCAGCAAATTCAGCAGTGTAAGTCTGCTTTCTTTCTTTCTTTCTTTCCTTTTTCTCTCTTCTATTTATTTCTCCTCCACCTTTTCCTTTATCTCTTTTAATTTGTATCACAGTTGCTGAACTGTGTTTTCCTCTCCAACTTCCTTCGGGAATTCCTAACTTTCCATTCTCTGTCTTCTCTTTCACTCCCCTTATCTGTGCTTTTTCCTTATCCTTTGCCTGGTGCCTTTCCTTTGGGTGCTAAACACAGTGTGTTCACCTTCTCTCTAGAAATCCCTTTCCTTTTTTGTCCATTTCCATAGGTATTTCCTCTCAATTAGTATATTATCACCAGCTTTTCCCCAGCTCCTCACAGAGAAGAAATTGTGTGAATGAAAATGGTTTGATGAGTATAGGAGCTGAAGTCAGAATGCTTCCATTTTTTTCTCTTTTGTCTCTTTTCTGCCACCCCTTCTCTCATGGTACCTGTCTATTCTGCTGCAGAACAGGCAGCAGAGCTAGTGGGGAGAAGCATCACTTCTCTTTCTAGCAGCAGCCCTTAGGAACAAAGGTACATCCAAATTCCCACAGGAAAACCAACAGATCCCATAAATTTCAGCACCTACATCAATCTGAATAACCTGCTTTGTTTTAAAGCCATGCTTTTGTCACTGATCTTAATGGGAAATGAAAGAGATGAAAATCTTTAAACTCTGCATGCTTTCACCAGAAGCCTCAGAGATATGAGTTTTAAAATTATGCCCATCTCTGAACTCTGAGGCACTCTTTCGTTGTATTTTCTGTGGTGTGACTAAAATTTTATTTGTTTAAGTGCTTACCAGAAGTGACTGCAGTTAGAACCAGGCATGGATTAGGGCACCTAATTTGTGTCAGTCAACCACTTATGGGCAACAGGGGCTAATTTTTAAGAGGCCAGTATGGAGTTCACATGATCAAGACTGGAAAAAAGAAGTGCTGAAAGTCATGCAGCTAGCTGTATTTTTAAACGACTAGCTCCTGAGAACATGATAAGAAGCTTCATTTAATGGTAAAATATGCTGAGTTCATATATTCTGCAACCTTATGGCAGTGATAATATTCTTCTTCTAAAGCTAATGAACTCAATGTCTCCTTAGGGTAGGAAGATCTCACTTCCCACTATAAAATTAATAATTCCAGCAAAAGAGACAAGGTGGACACATTAAGAAGACTGCAATCTACCACCTCAGAAGGAACAGGTCCATTGCACAAAAGCCACACCCAAGTGATTGCAAAGAAAGAGATATGTGCCCCAGAGCACCCGCTGAGCATTGCAGGTAAACACAAAAATCCCTGAAATGGTACCTAGATCGATTTCTTATCAGGAGACGTGATGGGGGAAGGCTTTCCCAAATATTTGAGTTGGTCAAGGCTGGGTGTTAAGAAGGGAAAGTAAAGTTCATCGCCTACATGTAATCAACAGTCAGCACCCATCCGTAGGAAAGAAGTGATTATTCTCCACGATCACAGAATACTAAACAAGGTGACTCAACATAGAAGTCCTAAACAGGTTTCTTTTCAAAAATTTCAAGTCTGTTTGCTACTTAATAAAGCTTTGCAGAAAAATGCCCAAAAGTGATTACCATAAGGCCATACAGGTAGTTTGATGGAAAAGTAGCATTGAACAAAACAGATATGAAGCCCAGTGAGATGTCCATGAATTACAAAATAATATTATCTGACAACTTTGAGGTGAGGAGTTACAGTGGAAGGTTCTTATTGTTGACTCTTACTTTTCATTCCTGCATGCCTTGAGTAGAATTGAGGCTGTAAAAGTAAACCATTTCTGTTCTGTGATGCTGGTTTCAGGCCTCCAATGGAGAAATTCTTTTTCACGCTCCAAATTCCTTCCAAAGCCACTGTCAATAATTAGTCAAAATAATACCATTACAACTGATGACTTCAACTTGTTCCAGAATTAATGAAACATTGAAACACTAGAAGACAGCCCCTTTGGTCAGCACTGTAATTAGAAATAGGTAGGAATAATGCTATCAGCATCCTCCACAATGAATGAAAAAGACTGACTGACAGCTGCGGAGAGCAATTCTGATTGCTAAAGGTGTATGGCGCTCCCTAGTGCCTGTGGAGCAATTGAGGACTACGAAACTGATGCAGGGTGCAGCTAATCTATAGGAAACCCTCACTGCCCAGGGAGGTTGGGGAGTCTGCTTCCCTGGAGACATCCAAGACCCGTCTGGAGGCCTACCTGTGCAACCTGCACTAGGGAACCTGCTTTGGCAGGTGGGTTGGACGTGATGATCTCTAGAGGTCCCTTCCAACCCCTACAATTCTGTGATTCTGTGAAACAACAGTAATACTGTAAACACAACCTGCAACTCAGCCACTTGTCCAGATCCCCTTTAGTCCACAGAAAGAGAACAGACACTTACAGAGCATGATTAAGGCAAAGACAGGTATCTAGGACAAGTCAGAAGAACTGTGTTTTCAAAGTGCCTTTTTTTCCTCCATTTACTCTTAACAGTTTACGTAAGTAGTTAATTTGCTGGTTTGTGCTGTAATTGCCTACAGAGCCTAATCATAGAACTGTAGCTGCAAGTTCAAATGGTCTTTAAACCTTCCAGGATACTGATTACATCACCCAACTTTTGTACATTTTCATCTGTGAATCCAATTGTTTGAAATTCATTTTGAGTAAGTTTACATCTGGGTCCTAATCCTACATAAGAGAAAACAGAAAGACCCTTTTCCAAAATTATCCAGATTTGGAAAAAAAGGCAAAATTGTCCTTGCTACATTTATGGAGGATGTTATGATGAAGAAAGATAATGTTGGGCCTATTCCAACAAAATGCAGCTTAATAGAACCAACGAATAGCTTTATTTTGTGAAAGAGAATGTGAAGCTACAGAATGGGAATCGTATCAATGGAGGAAAAGTATCACGGGTTTAGAGGTAACAGCTGACAAACAACACCCTAGTGCTAATGTTAGCTCTAGATGTTAGGAGAGAAGTAAGTTAAACTACGTAGATAATTCCCTCTACAGACTACTAGGGATACAAACACCTAAATACATTTTTAATTGTTTCTTATCTAGAATAAACACCTTGTTCCCTCTCTGACGTCCATTTCCTCATTTGCCCACTGTATTCAAGTCAACCCATAACCTTCAAGCTGCCTGAACAGACTGATTTTCTAACTGCTTTGTTTTCCTCTCCTTTATTTACCCTTATTTATTCTTACCTCAGCTTCTTTTCGGCACCAACTTCAGTTTTGAGCAGCAGAAGCAGGCAACGTATTCTAACAACTACAGCACCTCTTTCAAAGAGAGAAGTAACAAAACCTCCCTACTACTTGGTATTTGTTTCTGTTTTATTAAAGCAATAGATAATACGAAATTATCTGTGTTTCCTATGGTCTCACAATTCCATGCTAAAACAAGTAATAAAGACTGTATACAGTTCTTCTGTTTCTAAATGTTCTCCAGATTACTACATAACCATTCTGAGTTGTTGCATTTTTTGGTTTTTAAATCAATAATTTTGCCACAGTTCCTCAAGACTTGTTTCATTTGCCCTTACCAACGCTCTCCATTTGCTCACAAGGAGGATTACCTGCAGCTGGGTGTCTAATGTAGCTTTCTTCTTTCTGAAAAAACAGCTCTTCTTCAAGTATTTCTTTAACTCTCCTAGATGGCTCAACATACACAAATTTCTTCCCTGTCAGCAAAACACATTACAAAAAACCAGTTACTTTAACTCCCCTGAAAGCCAAGGTGCTTTGCTGAGCATCATTTTCATTTCATCTTGCTCTACTTCGATAGGCTTTAAGACACATTTACAAACACGGCGCTGTTCAGACAGACGCAGCTCAGCCCAGGAATGGTTCGTCTCCACAGGACCGCGGTGGGCATGTGGAATAGAGCACCGGGGGCCCCAGAGGGTGCAGGGAGCAGCAGGGCCCTGCAGCCACAGCAGCGCCGGGAGCCCCCGTGGGGAGCAGCCCGAGGCGGAGCCAGCGCTGCCGGGGGCAGAGGGCGGTCCCTGAGGAGATGGTGCTGGAGCGAGCAGCTCACGGCACCGGGCGCTGCCCCTAAAAGGGGCAACGCCGTGCGAGGTGTCCCGGGGGAGACGGACACCTGCTCTCCCCATCCCCAGGGCTTTCTGGAGGCCGCCGGCAGGGCTGGACCCTCGGCAGGAGGCCCGCGCCCGCCACCTGCGTGACGGGAGGGCCGGNGAACTGCAGGAGGCCGGCGGGCTCCTGGGAAGCCAGGGCGGTGGAGATGTCCTCAGAGACGCTCGATCAGAGGAACAAACGTGGGCTAAAGGATTCCAGCCCCGCTGTTGCTGTTACAAACGTGTTTCAGAGCTGCCAGCGAGGAGCTTGGAATCGCTCCATGAAGTGTTCACACAGGACAACAAAATGTTTTATTGCCGCTCTCACAGAGGGACAGGACTCCAGGTCTTACATTCACTTCTCGGTTCAGTTTGATCAACAAAAAGAATTTTTCCTCTCCTTGGCTTTGTTGAACCTCATTAGGTTCACACGGGCCCACCTTTCAAGTTTGTCGAGGTCCCTCTGGATGGNTCAACAAAGAGAAGAGAATTTTTCCTCTCCTTGGCTTTGTTGAACCTCATTAGGTTCACATGGGCCCACCTTTCAAGTTTGTCGAGGTCCCTCTGGATGGCATCCCTTCCTTATGTTGTGTCAACTGCCACACTCAGCTTGGTGTCATCAGCAAACTTGCTGAGGGTGCACTCAATCCATCATTGAAAGTCATTGATGAAGATGCTGAAGAGAATCGGTCCCAAGACAGACCCCTGGGGGACACTGCTCGTTACCGGCCTCCACCTGGACATAGTGCCATTCACCACAACCCTCTGTCTGGCTGCAGCCTTCCAACAAATTCCTTATCCACCAAATAGTTCACCCCTCAAAACCATATCTCTCCCATTTAGAGATGAGGATGTGCTGGGGGACCACGTCAAAGGCCTTGCACAAGTCCAGGTAGATGACGCTGGTCGCTTTCCCTTTGTCCACCAATGCCATCACTCTATCATAGAAGGCCACCAGATTGGTCAGGCACGACCTTCCCTTGGTGAAGCCATGCTGGCTGTCTCGGATCACCTGCTAGATCATCTAATCCAACCGTCAGCCCATCCCCACCATGCCCCATGTCACCAAGTGCCACATCTCCACATTTCTTGAACACCTCCACGGACGGTGACTCCACCACCTCCCTGGGCAGCCTGTGCCAACGTATTATCACTCTGAGAAGAAATTTTTCCTAATACTCAATTTTTCCTAATATCCAACCTGAGATGAAGAGTTCCAAGCCTTCACTGTAACTCACCATACTTCTAACTTGCATGACTGCAGAGAGAAACTGCACTCAAGTGCATGCTGATGGCCTTAAGATCTCAGAAGAAATAAACTAACCCCCACCACATTCAGTTTGGTTAAATCACGGCAGTGAAATTTCTGCCAGACCTTCTGGAAGCCCAGCTCAGGTTTGGCTACCTGGAACTAGCAATTAGGCACAGCAGTATTTTGCCTGTTTATCCTCACATAGCTGAAGTTCCTACGACTAGTTCTTTTGATTTATGAACAGGCAATTGCACTGGCTATTGAACTTTCAATTAAAAATATGACAATAAAATATTTAGGGTTAAGTATTTTATTTTATGATAGAACTTACACCAGATCACCAAGCATTTTGTAAATCACCCAGATAAGTTACATTCATTCGGAGCTTCCATGCAGTTTAAAAAAATGTTTCTCAAAAAATAATTTTCCAGTGGGCTGTAATAAACTCTGCATAACCAAACCTGAATTCTTTCAAATCAAGTAAATAGTCCACTTTTCCCTCCTGCTTTGACATTAATATTTTGGACCAACTACAAAGGTCCCTCCAAGTTTGCACTAATTAAGCAGAGACTCACTGGAACGATGGAATTCACTAAAACTTTCTGAATACCTTGAAAACAGTAGTAACACGTGAAGGTATGAGGGAAATCACTGGGCTGAGCTGCAAAAGGTGAGCTTCTGACTGATAAGAATATTTAAGTATCTTGACTGAAAACCTTGATGCAAAGGGACAGAGCACCACTGGTGGGCACACAACGCTGTGTTACAAACAAGAGGCGATAAAACTCATGTTCACAAGTTGAACCACAACTTTCAAGGAGTGACAGCATTTATGCAGTCTTCTACTATTTCAAAAAGGTAGTGGTATATGTCAGTCCTCCTAGCAATGTCGAGGGCAGTTTCGTCCAAGTTATTTTTCAGGTCTGCTTTCACGTAGCGGTTCATCAGCAGGAGTTCAAGGGTTTCCCTACTGTTTTTGTTTCCTGCAGCAATGTGCAACGGCGTCAGCAAACCGTTTGTCTGAGCGTTGATGTCTGCACCCTGCTGCAGCAAGAACGCCGCCACTTTTGTATTGTTCCACTTGCAGGCGCTGTGCAGGGGCGTCCAGCCATCCACCGTCTGCGCGTGGACGTCTGCCCCTTGGGCAACCAGCTCCCGGGCCATGTCCAAGTGCCCGCTGTAGGCAGCTCGATGGAGAGGAGTGTACTCGTCTTCATCACGAGCATTCACTGGAGCCAGCTTGGCGGAAAGGAGCCTCCTCACTGTCGTCAGCTATTGAAGGGAAAGATCATTTAATGTGGAACTGCAAACACAACGTATCGCTTCTATTGTTCTGTTCTAAAGGTGTTTTAGGAAAAAGCAGTTTCTGTCAGGCTCAGAGAAAAGACTGTGCGTAACAGGAGATTTTAAGATGAAATCAGTTGTCACTTTAAATAGATAAATGAAATAGATAGCACTCAGTCTGACACAAAACCAAGTTTGGGGCACTTTGCTGCAGTGCCTTAAGGAATAGTTTTGCTTCAGGCCTCAATCATTGTGAAGAAATGTACACAAAATCCAGCTACAGTTTAGTGGAAGCACACATTTATTTTCATTGGTTTCCTTTGTTATATACAAGGGTGTAAGAAGCTGCCTAACAAGAATCTCCATCTTCTCTCCCTCTCTTCCAAAAATAAAAACCTTTTTTTTGCATTAGATAGGAAAACAGTCACCCACTCTCAGAATATTTAGATTTGAAGAAAATAAAGCTTCAGAGACGCACTCTCCACCCCAGTTAAAAGGCTTACATATCGTGAAGGAAGAGCCTGGCATGCTTTGAGTTCATCCCAGTTCAAGAAGTGTAGTTATTTTAACTCTGAGCTATGATCAAAGCTTTCCTTCTGAGAGCTAACTGGCCAAGAAATAGTTTGGTGCATGGAATGCAGAGGGAGATGCTTTTTAGAGTGGCTTGTGAGACCTGGATCAAAATAGTTGAGAGGGATAAAGGGGAGCACAGGGAAGTTGTTGTGGAATAAACAGCAGACATCTCTTCAAGGTAACACCATTGGCAGGTATACACAGAACAGCTGTCTTACCCGATTGTTTTCGGCTGCCCACAGCAGCAATCTCTCTGGATTTTTCTCCATTTTTTTCTCTTGCGCTTCATACCATTCCTCACTCCTTTCCTGTTCATCATCCTCATCGTCAGACTGCCCCGACCAACAGCTCTGAGTCCCGATGGGGATCAGATGCCGGTGTGTTTCCAGCAGCTCCAGCTGGTTGAAGTGCTCCGAGAACTCCGCTAACTCATCGCTGTCATCGTCCCTCTCGTCGGCGTCTCTCTCAGCCACCTGTCTGCTTTTGCTCATTTTCAGCTGGCACCTGTGAGGAGCAGATACACAACATTCACGTGAAGAATTATTAATACGTTAATTACCAGTGAGAACGTTGGATGGATCCCGCAGATGACAGCAGTGCTCGGGAGCAATCTCCGTGCTCTTGCACCCACCCCAACCGGGTACTGCACGCTGCCGGTGCCCCCTCCTGCCCACCCTACCCAGCACCGCGTTATCCCAACGCAGCAGCTGTGCCACCCGCGGGCAGCACAGGGCCGAACAGATGCACCATACCTGAAGCCCTATTTTCCAAACACAACACTTGCACTCGACTTAAAGCAGCGTTCCTGCTCCCCCCGGACCCAGGGCCGCCTCACTGCCGCCATGTGTCCTCCCCAGGCCCCGGGGGCCGCTGAGCAGCCCGGGAGGCCCAGGCCTCGCTCCGCTGTGGGCACACCACCCGGGGAGGGCCACAGTGCCGCTGGGCCGGCAGGGGCTCGCCTCGACCCCCGTGTTCCCTGCCCAACCGCGAGCCTTACGGGCTCCCGCCCCCCGCCCGGCCCCGCTCAGCTCCCCCGCCGCTCCCAGAGCAGGGTGCACCCGCACGTACCGATCCCCGGCAACGGTGCCTCGGGGGCGGGGCCTGCTCCGGGGGCGGGGCCACGTGCCGGAGCGCGCCCGCCCACCCGCACACGGAGCCCTTCCGGCCCGCAGCCCCAGCGGAAGTAACGCGCACGCCTTGCAGGGGCGTTTGACCAATCGCAGAGCCCGGCGGGAGAGGCGGTGAGCGAGGGCGCGCTGTGAGGGGGCGGGTCTCGCGAGAGCGGCGCGCGGCCCTACTGGGCGCCATAGAAACGGCGTGAGGAGGAGAGAGGGGGCCGGGTGGGGGCTCCGTGCCCCCTGCGCGTTCTGTGGAGGCTTCGCTGGGATGGGGACGGGTTATAGTTACTGATGAAAGCCAGAGTAACGGGCAGTGCATCTCGCTGTGCCCTTCGTTCTCAGTCGTTGTGCTCTTGTCTCGCAGGGGCCTCCGGCGGCAGCGGCGGTGCCCAGCGCTCCGCGGGGCCTTGGCTGGAAGATGAGCGCCGTCAGCTCGCAGTAAGCTCCTGCTGCCCTGCGGGTAGCGAGTGCCCGCCGCGCTGCAAGGCGCCGAGGGCTCCGGTCTGCGCCGGTGCTTTCCTGCACGTCCTCTCCTTTGTGTTCATGGATTTCCAGTGCCACAGAACTGGGGCGTCTGTTCACAGAGCCTTTCGAAAGGCAGAAAGCGTGCAAAGGGTCTTTAGTTTTGCATTAGATGCTTGCAGCTCTTTTCTGAAGTAAACTGGGATGACCTCGTGCCGAAGGTGCTTTGTTTAGTGGAGTGCTGTTTGCAAGCAGAGCAGTGAGATGTGTTTTGGGTGTGTTACAGTAAAAACACTGTGTTATAAGAGTTGTGTAACAAATCTGCTGCGTATGTAATGACTCTGTCCAGAACAAATTACCTTAATGAAGTCTTTGAGGTCCTTGAGTATGCTGCTCCCTAATGTAATGTTTCCTGGTCTGCTTAGGGATGATGAAGATACCTTTAAGATTCTCATTGCTACTGACATTCACCTGGGCTATCTGGAGAAGGACCCGGTGCGTGGAAATGACACTTCTGTAACTTTTAATGAAATTTTGGAGCATGCTCAAAAAAATGAAGTAAGTACTACTTTTTAGAAAGTAATCCATTATAAAAATCTGTTCCGATCTGCTTGAAGCTACAAAGCTTGTTATGATCTTTGGTAATCTTAAACTAAATAGACTAGTTAAATTCTTCTTTTAGTTAAAGAAATGCTAATTCCTTTGTGAGAGCATTCTTCTTAAATTATGACCCTGATTGTGTGATGGGTGTTTTCAATGTGCCTGCACCGGTTCCAGTGGTATTTAGAGAGGGTTTAGTGCTGCAGGAATGGAAGATAATTGCGTGAGAGGAGGTGCTGGGAGGCAAAAGGATAGAGCACAGCCCTCCCGAAAAGGACCTGGGGGTACTGGTAGATGGCAAGCTGAACATGAGCCAGCAACGTGCCCTCGCAGCCCACTAAGCCAACCTAATCCTGGGCTGCACCAAAAGCAGCGTGGCCAGCAGGGTGAGGGAGGTGACCCTACCCCTCTGCTCTGTGCTGTGACACCTCACCTGGAGCACTACGTCCAGATGTGGAGTCCTCAGCACAGGAGAGACATGGAGCTGTTGGAGTGCATCCAGAGGAGGGCCACGGAAATGATCCAGGGGGTGGGACACCTCCTTTGTGAAGACAGGCTGAGAGAGCTGGGGCTGTTCAGCCTGGAGAAGGTTCTGAGGAGACCTGAGAGCTGCCTTTCAATATCTAAAGGGAGACTTGTAAGAAAAGAAGGGACAGACTCTTTAGCAGGGTCTGTGGTGACAGGACAAGGGGAAATGATTTCAAACTAAAAGAGGGAAGATTGAGATTGGATATAAGGAAAAAGCTTTTTGCCATAAGGGTGGTGAAGCACTGGAACAGGTTGCCCAGAGAGGTGATGGAAGCCCCATCCCTGGAGACATTCAGGGTCAGGCTGGACGAGGCTCTGAGCACCTGATCTAGCTGTAGGTGTCCCTGTTCATTGCAGGGGAGTTGGAAAGAAACCACTTCATTCAGACACAAACAGATGTAACACTTGAAAAGCTTAGAGGATTTGAATCTTTCTTAGACAAACTATTTGAAATTTTGATACTTTTTTCCCTGTGTGGTTTCAAAAGCTGAACTGAAGCTAGTGAACTCCCACAGTAACTCAGAGATTGGTGCTGGTGTTCTCCCACTAGGTAGCATGCCAATGAAAAGATAACACATCTCCTCTGATCTGCCAGAGAAATTGTTATGGAGCCAACTGAGGGACACTGTTGTTGCTATTTTGGTTTTGTTTTTAATTTTTTTTTAAATGCCATCTATTGTTTTCTCCTATTGCTTTTCATATATGGTTCTTTTAAAAAAATATTTTTCATAATCATTTACTTACTGCTTATTTCATGAGAAAATTAAGTACAGAATATCGGCAACTACAGACTCGTTTTACCTGGAAGTCCAGGCATGAGCTATGTGGAACTACTTAGCAGAAGCAGTTTAACCAGTTTCCTTACAGGCCTTTAAGGTAATACAAAATGTTGTATTAAAATAATAGAGCTCTTTGTTATGTACAGGTGGACTTTGTTTTATTAGGTGGGGACCTCTTTCATGAAAACAAACCTTCCAGGAAAACAATACATACTTGTTTAGAGTCGCTAAGAAAATACTGCATGGGTGACCGCCCTGTTCACTTTGAAATTTTGAGTGATCAGGCAGTTAATTTCCAGTACAGCAAGTAAGTTTGTTTCTGTCGGCTATGGTGTCTTGTCTTTATTTTTCACATTGGGTGAATGTGTTTGTGATTTTGTTTTAAAATGCTATACATCTTCTGTGACTGAAACCTTGAAGTTTTAAGCCTGCTTGCATGGGACAGTTTGTAGGATCACCTCATCTGTTGTCCTTTATTAAGCCTATAAAGGACTGTACATCATTTTTGAGAAATCTCTGCATGTTTACGTGCATCTCTACACTTGATATATTTAAGTAATAAATAGATTATTTCCTTCAAGTAAGCCAACTTAAATGAATTACAGTGCTAAAATGAACAGTTCTTTGTGTGTAAATAAAGGTTGCACAGCCCAGTCTGCTGCTTTTTGTAGAACGTTCTGTGTGATACATACAACTCTTTTCATAGACTTGCTCTTAAAATAATAATAAAAAAAAATCTTATTGCTATCATACTCCCAGTAGGAACTTCCATTCCAGACCATGAATAAGAATCTTCTTATGTTGTGCAGCTTGAGCTTATTTATAGCCACTTGGTAATCATTGGTGCCACTGTCATGTATTTGTTATGGCAATTTGGAGAGAATATTGGCAGTTTGTTGTACACGAATTTGCAGTTATTGTTAACTTGCTTTCCTCTATTTGTTCAGGTTTCCATTGGTGAACTATCAGGATGAAAATTTCAACATTTCTCTTCCAATTTTTAGTATTCATGGCAATCATGATGATCCCACAGGGGTAATTATTATCATAATTATACTATTATATTACAAAAATAATAATGTACATGTGTAGGCTTGTGTGGAAATGCCTGTTCCCTCAGAACTGTTAGTTTCAGTCAGTTCCTCGACTCTTCACGTAAATATTTCGTGTACCTTTAGAAGTTCTCTTTATTAGTGACAGCAGCTTAAGTGTGTCATTGAAAAAGAGAATCAGAACAAATTGAGGGATCCATATGGCCTATATTATATCTCTTAATATGTATAGACTTTGATAATTGGAAACAGAATCACTTCTCATATCAAGAAGTGGCAGCCCTTCAGAAAGTTCCTAAACCAAATTCTATCTGCAGAAACCAAAAACCTTTTTTCTTAAGGAAAGGAAATTTTGGTACTTGGACTTGTGCTTAAATTCCATGTACGATTGATATGCATCTTCCATTTCATGAACTTTTGTTTTAAAGGAAGTAAACTAGTAATATTGAAATGCTTGTTTAAAAATCACCATCTGAAGCTAAGAAAAAAAAAAGAACATTTGGAAAGCATACACTAAATTAAGAACTTGATATTTTATATCAAATAACAGTGTGTCATGGAGAAGAGTGTTACAGCAGCAACTTCAGACCTACTGTGAAGTAATTAGCTTAACCAGATAATTATCTGTGGTACTTTAGATACTGTGGCTGGGGTTTTTGTTTATTTTTCTGAACAATTTAATGCTTGTTTAGTCTCATGTTGTTAAAATTGGGCAAGAGTTGTAAGGAAAAGGAGTTTGCTTCTGTTCCACTGAATTCTGAAAAGTGCTGATGTATGCCGTGGGGTTTCCAGCTGCAGGGTGTGATCTTTCCTTTTTGAAACTGTTTCACTTAGACTTTAAAGGCTGTATGTTTCTTCCTGAGAGTTTTGATACCTGATTGTTACTGTTTCCTACAGGCAGATGCCCTGTGTGCTCTGGATATTTTAAGCTGTGCAGGATTGCTGAATCACTTCGGGCGTTCAACTTCAGTGGAGAAAATAGATATTAGCCCCATTTTGTTACGTAAGGGTAGAACAAAAATTGCTCTGTATGGCTTAGGTAAGCATTCTTCTGCCAGACTGTGGTGGCTCTAATGTTCATCTATTACCAAAGCTCAATAGATCTAAATAAAGTTGGGACAAACATACTGTGCTGCAGCAAGTACAAGGATGTAAGTAAAATAAAATGAAGTTACTGAAACTGAATGAAGCTTAATCCGCAAGCTTACTTCCTCTTATTTATGTAAAAGTGTAACCCTGTATGTTCACATGCCATTTTCATGTTATTTAAAGGAGAGTTCTGAAGCTAGATGTGGTCAATGTAACTACATTAACTGCTTTTAGCAGTTAGCTGCTAAAATGTAACTGCTTTTAGCAGTTAGCTGAAGGTAGATTTCCTGTTAGAATGTCTTCCTTTAGAAGCCTATCTAGTGAAATAACTGTTCTGTACTTTGAATTCATGATCATGTCTTAGACTTCGTAGGTCACAAAAATAACAACTCTGGGCAAGATCAGATTGTCAGACTATTAAAAAGAGTTGCTAATTAAAATGCTATAAAATACAGAGTTGATGGACCACACAGAGATGTTTTATTGTTTTGTTTTGTGCACTGCAGGAGCCATTCCAGATGAGAGGCTGTATCGCATGTTTGTCAATAAACAAGTGACCATGCTGAGACCAAAGGAAGATGAAGACAGTTGGTTTAACATGTTTGTGATTCACCAGAATAGGTAGCAGTATTGAATGAATTATGGTGACTTAAAGTTTCTATGTTTTTTTGTTAAACTGCCTTGAAAAGTGTAGGAGAGCAAGCCAGCTCTGCTGGCTGGTGCTTCTTGTGAGTCGATGGCTTCAAGATTTTCCCAAATAAAAGCTTTGTTTTACAGCTGTTCTTACAGAAGAACCATAAAGGAGAAGAGTTGAAATAAGTGAGTGGGAGGTGTTGGGATATTGCTTTCCAAGCTCTTCATAGTTGAGAGACAAGGAAGGATTTATATAATTAAGTCTGAAGTCTCTGCGTTTTAGAGCTGAAAGAGCAGTAAGCCTCATGTTCCATTTCCTGTGCTTGTTGGAACTGTAATTCCATTAGTAAAGGACAGCAATGCAGGTGCAGATACAGTACAGTTTCTCTCGAGTAGAAAATAGATAGCTTGTATTCTTTTTGGCTATCCAATTCTTCCAGCAGTGTCAGTAGTTACAGGCAGAGTTCTTTTCCAGATTTTTTGATACAGATTTCCATGAATAGGAGCGCAGCCCTCATGTGGGAGGTAATAGTGAGGCAAAAGTCAACAAACAGAGCTGGGTGCCATGTTTATTGATCTCTAATGAAGGAGCTCTCTCTTTCTTCATGTCCTCCATCTTCTGGATTGGAGTAGAGAGTGGTGTGTCCTATATCTGTCTAATTCTGCTTTTTTGCCCCTTCACCATTTTAAAAAAAAAAAAAAAAAAAAAAAGGGGTGCTATAAAAGTGTTAATGTGGAAAATGACTGGAAGTCTTACAAGCCCATTAAAAAGGAAGATCCAGAGAAAAGAGTGAGCTTCATTTGGAACAGAAAAATGCTATTGAAAACTTCCCTGTGTAACTATCTTTATAGCTTAAATCTAAGTTGCCTTTTTGTTTACCCAGATACTTACAATTGCATAAGGGAAAATAACATGAAGAATACCTAATGTAGAATTTATGTCAGATATTTTGGTAGAGTTTCTCAATCATTTTGAGTCACATCGGCTTTCTCCTTTACTCCTCACCTGTGCCTACCCATAGGTAATCACTTTTCTCTTTTCTTGAACAGGAGCAAACATGGAGCTACAAACTACATTCCAGAGCAGTTTTTAGATGACTTTATTAATCTTGTTGTTTGGGGTCATGAACATGAGTGTAAAATAACTCCAACTCAAAACGAACAACAGCATTTCTATGTTACTCAGCCGGGAAGTTCAGTGGTGACATCTCTGTCCCCAGGCGAAGCTGTGAAGAAGTATGTGGTTTACTTATTTAGTATTTTATGTTATTGTTCTCATTTATCTCTTGTCTTATGTGTATGGTGTTGATAAAGGACATCTATGTAGCCAAGAAAAATACTTCTTTTAAGTATGAAAGGACTTGTGTTGTAGTGTGGATTAGTGTCACAGCGTGACATAACAAATGAAGCAGATGGAATCAGTGCCTGGGATCAGTTTGTTTTACTTAAAACTAAACCTGGCATTTGAAGCAAATGGAACTTATTCAAGAGGAGTTGCACCCAGATAAATTGGAATGCAATGAACAGCGTATATCTGCTTGTGTACAGAACAAGCGCAATCTTTTTTGCAGTGCCAACCTTAAAGTATGTATCCAAGAACTTCCTGTAGCTTTTGAATTTTTACTTATGAAAAAAGAAGTGAGAGAACAGATTTTTGTGCCATTTTAAGTTTATCTTAAGGCTTATCTTAAGCCTTTCTCCTCCTAGACATGTTGGTTTGCTGCGTGTTAAAGGGAAAAAAATGAAAATGCAGAAGATTGCTCTAGAGACCGTGCGAACTTTCTATATGGAGGATGTTGTACTTGGTGATCATCCAGATCTTTTTAATCCTGACAACCCTAAAGTAACTCAGGCAATACAAGCATTCTGCATGGAAAAGGTAACTTGTAATGCCAATGGTATATGGATAAGAGCATATGGATGAGGAATGTGATCTGTGGCTAATTTTAAGAGTGGAAGATAAGAAATCTTATTTCTTGTCCCATATTATTTGAGACTGATTTAAGCATGTTTCAACTGGAGACTAATTCCATGACATTGATTGCAGCCTTGGCTTCCAGACTAGAACCACCTATGAAAACAGTCTGTAACTATTTCACAGGGGTCCACACCATTTTTCTATGAAAATTTCCCCCTGAGAATGGGGCACTGCTGGATGTACACTTAGGTGCATGTATTTATGGTGGTACCAAAACCCTGGGAGCTGAGCTGTACGGCGTGAAATGATCCAAGTAACTAAGGCAGGTTTATTGATCACTCTTGGTTCTTAGGTCTTTATTAGTCTCTCTCTGCTTTTCCCTGGAAATGAACTTGAGCTGACATAGATAAGCAGGTTACATTTGAAGGGTTCAGGCATCTTTAAGAGAATAAAGTGAAATTGAATTCCTGCTTGTGCTTCATAGGTTGAAATGATGCTGGATAATGCAGAAAGAGAACGCCTTGGAAATCCACGCCAGCCAGAGAAGCCTCTCATAAGATTACGAGTAAGACGTTCAGTTTGGATTGCTTTGTTTCTGAAAAGTCACTGTGAAAAGTTTCAAAGTAAAATGGTTCTTGTTGTGTAAATACATAAAATTTCTTGCTATGTGCAGACAAGTACGAGCTGCTTTGATGCCATGACTCTCTTAACCTCTGGTAAAACTATGGTAAAGAATGAGATTGTTCGTTGATGTACTTCATTGCTGGACTGAGTAAGGTGGCCAGAAGTGGCTGTTTACAGGTTATTTTTTTTAAATGGTATTATCATCCTGTGTGTGTTACTAACCTAATGCATGGAAACTTTCCTCAACTGTAGTAAATGGAATGAGTTGTCGATCTGGGCTCTTATTAGCTGTTCTGCATAGTATGGTAAAGCATTAATTTCAGGGTGACTTATTTTTTACTTGATTTTTTTTGCTTTGAAGAGTGACAAGCTTATCTTGGTTTGAATGACTTCTCTTTTCCTGCTTGTTTCGTTACTTTTTTTTCTTTTTCTGTCATCACTAGGTTGATTATACAGGTGGCTTTGAACCATTCATCATCCATCGTTTTAGCCAGAAGTACATGGATAGGGTGGCAAACCCAAAGGACATAATACACTTTTTCAGACATCGTGAACAAAAAGAGAAAAATGGTAATTAGGAGAGAATCATTGGCTTTCCTTATTTCTCATTTTTCTTCCTTTATTTTCTTATCTAGCCTTTGTTAAATTTTGGTATCTACCACCTAATGTGTTACAGGAAGATATAGTCTTACTGCCCAAGTATTTCTATTTTATTCCCAGATTTGTCTTAAAATTCTAATATTCAGCACAGCATCTTTATGGCAGTTACTCATAAAGAATTGTTTTTACTTTGCCCTCAAGCCTTATTGAATTGCCTGTAGTACTACATATAGCCCCATATCAGACTGAGTCACTCTGTGATAATTACTGTGAAAAGCATTGAACATCTTCTGGAATTTTGCAGAAGGAGATGGTTGGCTTTGGGTACTCTGTAGGAGAAAAGGTGGTTTTTGATTTTTATTGCTGCAGTAAATGATTTGTTCATTTATACCTAAAATACTGATAGAGAGGATGTGCTTAAAATGTTTTTACATTTAGGAAAAAAATTAAAAGTCCAAACATATAACAGGATTTTGGTTGCCCTAATCAATTGTGTGTGAGGTGCTTTAGTCTTTCCAGCCTGTTCCAGGGATGTCTGTATTTGAGCATTTTTTGCAAAACAAATAATAGCTGTTATTATTGTAGCACTTCTCACTGTGCCTAGAATTTTTAATAGATGCTTAATGGATACTGCCCAAATACTGGATTTGTAATAGTCACTAATGAAGGTACAGCTTGCACAGGAACATACTGTGCTGATCTAAAGAACTGTTAATGTTACACATTAGTGCATTGGAAGTACTCCAATTCCATGGACAGTTTTTGTTTGCGTTGTCAGTTTTATGAAGTTTGAAACATGTAGTTCTTATTCGTGAACCATCTTCTAGGAAGTTTTTTGTTTTTAAATTATGCAATGTTTCTCTTATTTTGCCTTTTTTTTTCACTAGTTAAATAATCTCATTGACATTTTCAGAATGGAAGATCGCTCCCTCATCATATTTTATCAATATATTTTTGTTTTCCTCCTTAATAGGTGTGGCTTGAGGAAGGAAATGTAAAAAGAATGCCATAGTTCTTTGCATTACTTCATTTACTGTCTTCTGCTCTAGGTTAGGTGGCTAATGAGACAGGCAGAATTTCCTTTACATGCATACATAGTGCTATGGCTCACTAGTTCAGAAGCTACTGTTTTTTCTGTCATAGCTGCTTATATAACAAGGCTAACAAAGCGATGTTCTGTGCTTGGATGTGGCAAATATCTAAAACCAGTCTGCAGTCCTTTTATATTTCTTTGCATGATGTATGATAACCTCAGTTGATCATCACCGTCATCCTTCTGTCATTTCTACCTTGCTTCCTGGGAGTGCAGGGCAGCCTCATTGTGCTATAAACTTCTTCTCAAAATTAACCAGCATACTTTAGAGGAAAATTTCTTCTCTAGCAATTGAGTTACTCGTATTTTGCTTTGCTGCATCCTTGAATGTTCTTTCAGTTGTGGTCTTCCAGAGTTCAATAATAACGACCTTCAGGACACAGTGTTCAGTTTCTGTTTCCAGACATTTAGTAGTTAGGAGGACCCTCTGTACCTAATAGAGATGTAGCTGTCTTGTACAGTTACTCGATCCGTTGTATTTACCTGTGTTTGCATCCAGTAGTGTGCAGTTTGAATCAACCTCTACATGTAAAAATTATTGTAATTAGGATAATAATTAAGGTCTGTGAACTCTTACATGAATGGTGGGTAACAGTGTCACTGTGCTTTTCTGTTTTAGACAGTGATCTTAGTTTTGGGAAACTGTTTAGCAGACCGACTTCTGAGGGGATGACACTGAGAGTGGAAGACCTTGTCAAGCAGTATTTTCAGACAGCAGAGAAGGTATCTTTCTACATTTTATGAATTTGTTTATGGGCTATCATCTTCTATCTTTTGTTGCACATATTACTTAATTCATGGATGTAGTACATGCTGAAAAGACTCTTGACATCCACCGAGAAGTTAATTTATTTCCTGTATAACTGTATGGTTATTCCTGGATAGAGCCTATGCCTTAGGTGAACAGTTAATTGTTGTATGCAGGATACAGGAAGACATGCTGTTTTGATAACATCACGGTAACTTCATGTGAACTTGCAGCATCTGCCCTGTACTAAGTGGTGTGTCCTGTTACAGGAGGAAAGTCTGAGGCAGCGTGATCTCAGCAGCTACCTCAATTTACTTTGGGGGTGACTGTGAGGCCATACCAGTTACAAGTACCAGCTGAGTTGGAATCACGTGCTACATTGCAGCGTGTTGGGTGTCCTCAGACATATATTTAAAACAGAGCAAGGAGGACAAAAAAGCATGTGACAGTTTGCTTTTTTCCCACACTTTCACCCTTTCCTTTTTCTCAGCTATGGGGCTTCAAAGTCTTAGAGTAAAAAAGAGTAATCAGTAAGTCAGACTAGATCTAGGTGATGAAGCATAACTTTCAGAAGCTGCTTCAGAGCATGCTTTATAGAAGGTCATTAGAACAAGGATTCCTGAGGCAAAGATCCCCAAATTTATATGATCTTGAGTAATGTTAGACATATGTTAGGGGCCTGTATTAGGATGGCACAAGTTGTGCTCTGGAAGGGGTCCTTGCCCTCTGAATATGGCAGGGAATGGAGCCCAGGATGAGTAGTTCAGAAGCAGATACTTCTTCAAATGTATGCCACCCCTAAATCCCATGGGGAGGAGTAGCAGGGCCAAACACAGGGCACTGTACTATTCTATGAAGAACAATTTTGCTGTTAATTTTATTTTCCTCCCTTATTGTGCAAAATTGTCCCTCTTAAACCAACTTAGTATATTCTTACGTAAACATCTTGTATAAACCAGTCCCAGCACTTGAGGCCTGCTTCAGCTGCTCAGCATCTGTAAAGACTTGTCAGAGTCAGCCAGCATTCAGGAAGGCGTGCAGTAGAGGGATAATGCATTTTAAGTGAACAGCAGTAATGGAAGAAAGAGGGGGAAGGAGTGAAGTATGTTGTATAAGAGCCTTATCTTAGGCACTTTGTGTTAGGATAGCTTGTGCTTCAGGCTCTGCTAGGTGCCTGATCTTGTCTGATTAAGGGAACAAAACAGCCATTGGACCCTGAGGTGGCACAGGGCTGTAGCTGCATGTTCAAAAAACCTTAAATTAAAATATCTAACAAGTGGCAGACTCTGTTCAATTCAGTGTTTCTGGTAAGCTGAGGCTTGGGAATTAAATCACTGCTGTTTGTCTCTTCAGTATTTTTTTTCCCTCTTTCAGTGGAAACTTTAATTGCTGAAAGTCAGCATTAACATTCTGCATCATTACAGTCAATCCCTCTTTTGAGATGCTTGCCTTATCATTTTGTCAACTTATTTTTTTTATAATAGCTTTAAAATTGATTCCCCTGTTAAGCATTACTTCAGGGAAGATTTTTTACTTCTAACTCAACTCACAGTACCATTCCTAAAGGACAAGGGGAAGGCTTAAGAGTTACTAAGAAATATATATAATGTTTTTTATGAAGAAACTGTATTTTAGTTTACAGACAAAAGAAACTGCTGTTTAAACATCGCTATCCATATAGAGGCTTCTTTCTCAGAATGTCTCTTCTTACTGTGTTGGGGAAAAAGGATGGAGAAGAGAATGGCTGTGAAACGCCACCAGTAGCTTCTGTTATCTGTACTAATTAGTGTCTGTGGTAATACCTTGTTGTGGAATATTTTGATGAATATCATTTCACTTGATGAGCAAGTGAGAAGTATTGGTATTTACAGAATTTCGTTTCAGCAGAGTAGATTTCTGCTTAATAGCTTTTAATGCCTCAGAACAGTAACTCAGTCCGCTCCATATCTGCCAGTTTTTTAATATTAGAATTTTGTAGTAAAACCAAACAGCTTAGCATTTGTAATGATTCACTGTCTGATTGTAATTATTTTTTCTGTCTTCACAAGTTGATCTTAGTTAATTTTAGAAAGGGTATGGACTAGGAAAAAGTACAATTTACCTTCTCCCTCAGTAAAACATTTCAGACCAATCATTTCAGATATGACTAGTGTTGCAATTTCTTTACCGTTTATGGAACGTTTTTTATCTGACTAATCTGGAAAACACAATGTTAGGAGAGGCATAGGGTGCTGCTAGTAGCAAGTGAGTTGTGACTCTTATGAGGAATAATGTTTACTTGTTGCTCTGCTGTTTGCTGATTGAAATCTTCAATGCGTGTTACTTCTTTTGAAACCAAAGCAATGTAATATTTAGCTGGAATAGCAGAAATATTTCTCATTTTCTTTGAAAATGTTTTCTTCTTTTTAAAGAAAGTACAACTTTCGCTTCTAACGGAAAGAGGAATGGGAGAAGCAGTGCAGGAATTTGTGGACAAAGAGGAGAAAGATGCCATAGAAGAGCTGGTGAAGTTTCAACTAGAAAAAACACAAAGGTTTCTTAAGGAGCGTCACATTGATGCAGAGGAAGAAAAAATAGATGAGGAGGTAATATTCTGTTACTATCAAATCGTTAGAAGAGGTCAAGACAGAAAAGTTGATGCTCAAAGCTGGTTTGATAGCCTTGCCTGTGTGCAGGGCATGTGTAACACTTGCCTCTAGTTATTTTCTGTAATTAATGTGGGAATGGAGTTTCAGATATCTAGTTCAGAAGCTCATGTTAAAGATGTGTTTTGTGTTCTGGTTATACCGAGTCTCACTTTATTTATGCATGTGTGAATAAAAAAAGATCTGTCTCTAATGGATGTAGAACCTGCTTTCTAGCTGTGCACAAGCACTCACTTGTATGTGCTATTTCACTATTACTCTGGGTAACTTTAGAAGAAGAATTAAAATCAAACCTGTATAAACAGTAACTTGGTGGGGAACAGGGGAAAGGAAGGCTGTGTCTACCTGTTGTGTCTACCTGCTGTCTTGCTGGTTGCTTTAATACATGAGGGGTCTGGTTACCATAAACCTGTGGGCTTTCTGTGCCACCTTTTGTGGAGTTTTGGTTGTGATTTCGTCTCCTGGACTAACATCATCTTTCCTTGTGTTGTGGATTAAGTTCAGTAGGCAGTTAGGCACCACACAGCTGCTCACTGGCTTTCCCTTTCTGGAATGAGAAAGAATTGGAAAGGTAAAAGTGAGAAAACTTGTGGTTTGAGATAAGGAGAGTTTAATATGTAAAGCAAAAACTGCACGTGCACACAAAGCAAAATAAAGGATTCATTCATTACTTCCCATTGGCAAGCAGGTGTTTAGCCACTTCCAGGAAAGCAGGGCTTCATCATGCATAATGGTTACTTGGGAAGACAAACACCGTAACCCCAAATGTCCCCTCTTCCTTCTCCTTTCCCCTCAGCTTTTACTGTTGAGCACAGCACCGTATAGTATGGGATTTCCCATTGGTCAGTTTGGGTCAGCTGCCTTGGCTCTGTCCTCTCCCAGCTTCTTGTGCACCCCCAGCCTACTCTTGTCAGGGCAGTGTGAGAAACAGAAAAGGCCTTGATTCTGTGTGAGCACTGTTTAGCAATAACAAAAACATGTTATCAACACTGTTTTCATCAGAAGTCAAAAACATAACAACCTAATATAAAGGAAGTTAACTCTACTTCAACCAAAACCAGTACACCCTCTCTCCCATTGTGTCTTTTCCATAGTCGATGAGTTGACCTTTCTTAGTGGTACAGATATGGCAATGTTTGTCTCTTCTCAGTGTTGTTTTTTGAGTTGCTTCTTCATCTCTGCGCTTTCTCAGTTATTCATATTTCACTGTCATATTCTCTAATTACTTGCATTTTCCTTCTCTTGAACGTGGTACCTCATACTTTTCATCGTTTACCCAGCTTTCTTTCCTCTAGTGATGTAGTTACAGGAGAGTTACTACTAGGATGTGAAATTCTTTCTGTAGCATCTCCCATACTATAATCAGTATAGGAGGACTCTAAACAAACTGGTAAGTTATTGTTACGTTATTGCTCTCCTCTCACATGAGCTTTAATTCAGAGATTAAGACCTCCTGTTTACTGTTTTTGTTATTTTATGAAAAGAATTGTTATTTTGATGCGAGCTTTTTGCTTTTTTTAATTCAGGTGCGAAAATTTAGGGACAGTAGAAGAACAAACGCCGAAGAGGAGGATGAGGAAGTTCGTGAGGTAACTCCCTTGAGTTTTGGACTTAGACTGAAGAAGGGAGTGGTGACTTTTGCGTATGAGTGAAGTGACTTCAACATTATCCCTGCCAAAAAGTTCCTGTCTACTTAGGGAAGATTAGCAAGTCATCTTGAAATTACTTTTTGTATAATATGTTCCTAAGTTACTGCTCAGTTTGGCTTTTGAGATCTCTTTCCTTGTAGAAATTTGTGAACCTGAATGTTCAGTTGCCTGTGCTTTGAACCAGGCAGGTGACCTTCCAGGCTCTGTCAGCTTAAACTGTTGGTGATCCCATCACCAGGGGAGATGTGAATGGGCTGTATTGTATGATGCTACTGGAAGAAGTTGGTTCTGTTGGTAAATGTTTTGGTCTGATTGTCCTGAATCAGCAAAGCAGATCCTAGATCTCCTAGAGGTTTGTGTCTGGATGTTACATTGTTTTCCAAAGAGAATTCCCAACCACTGATGGTATTGGTGCTTCTTTATTTTTGTAAGCTGGGTGGGACTGGGATGAAATTTTGAGGAGAAGAACACACAGAATGAGGTTAATTTCTCCTCAAGTCAGTGGAGCACAGAGGGTGCATCACTTGAGAGGTGACATAGCTGACATAGGATGCCTCAAATTGTTCACCAAACTCCACTGACCATATGAATTACCTAGCTCCACAGCTGACAGCTATGCATCTAAATTAAACAAAATAAACATTGCCCCAGCATTTTGACAGATTTCCTTGCCTTCCATAAAGCTGTGGATTTGAGTCTTCTAAGCCTTGATTGTTTATCACAGCCAGGATTCAACAGTCGTGCATTTCATCATTTAAGATTCTTTTTCCTGTAGCATGTGTTATTCCATTGCAGGCAATGACAAGGGCTAGAGCTCATAGGTCTGAGGATGTAGTTCTTGTCTCAGCCTCCAGTGATGAAGAACTCATGGATACAGAGATGAAAGGCTCTGGTGATTCAGATGATGACATTCCCACAACACTGAGCCGAGGAAGGGGTCAGGGAAGAGGCAGGGCAAGAGGTGCAAGAGGACAAAATTCAGCAGCAAGAGGATCATCTCGAAGGGGAAGAGGTAAGAAAAGCCCTCAGATTCTTTGTACTTCCGTTGCTGACTTTTTAAGAAAAAAAAGAGACTCTTCTGATTCTTCCATTGAGTGAGTTTTTAAACTTGTTGCTTAAAAACTCCTATAGGAAAAAATAAAATTAAATACTTTTGATACCATATGATATACAGTTGATTGCCATCTAAAACTTGTTACGTTGTTTCCCAGCTATGAAAACATAGTAGACTTTTAAGAGATCCAGTATTAGAAAGGTCTGTTCTGTGAATTGCAAGGATATATCTTTGTTGTTGCTAATGGTAATGCAACATTATGCATTTGATAACTGAGACGGAAGCTACAGATCGTCTCTATCTAAATGCAGCTTACAGGAGACATTATTATTGCTGGTGACAGAAAAAATAAGGTTCGTTTCCTAAGTAAATTAATTAGCTCCTTCACTTTCTGTGATTGCACACTTTACAGTGATAGCAGCACTTCCATTATGAAGGCCTATTAAATACAAATATTAAATGTATATAAAGAAAAATAAATAAGAGATGGGGACTTGTGGTCGTATATGCCTTTGAGTTGTGTCAATAATGTGCCCAAAGGTCTTCAGTGAGACATCTAAGAGCAAGGAAAGTTGAAAGAAAGGCAGTCATCTTAGATGTGGATTGCTTAGTGTCTTGAAATCAGTTTTATGAGTGTGTGATTTAATGTTGTTGTGAGCTGATTAGAGCAGTGATGTGTGTTGAGGCTGTGTCTGTGGAGCTTTAAACACTTGACCCCAAGCATGTAAGGGAGGAAAGAGGGAAGGGAGTAAGGAGGAATTAGGTTTTTAAGTGACTTGCCATTTAGTACTGAGAAAAATGACAGACAGAAAATTTCACACAGGAAAAGAAATAACTTTCAGGAATTAAAAATGACCACAGAACAGATTTGCATATTGTTTATTACCCCTACAGGAAACACTAGCCAAGGGTCAGCTGCTAGCAGCAGAACATACAAGTCTGTGCCTGCCAAGAATTTGTCTATTATGGATGGTAAGCCAGCATTGTGTCCATTGCTCTAATATGCTCTCTCCTTGTTGTAGTGAAGGTGTTTATTTAGTGGTGAAGTGCCTTAATTGCCATTATTTCTATTAGTCTAATTGAGCTGGGAGAGATTATTCTGATTCTAATGAGGTAAGATAACTAATAGTGATGAGAAAAAGAAAAAAAAATCATTATATCTTGCTGTCACTGAGGGTAAAATGTGCTGGGAACATTGGACTTGTACTGCGAATAGGCACCATTTTACTCTATACTATATGCAATTCTTTAAGGAAGAAAAATAGAAGGAATGTGTCTTAGTAGCATCTTTTCTATGCAGAATATGCAGAAAGTGGTTAAAAAGCTTAAGCTTGACTGTTTTTTACAGGTTTAGTAAGCTTTAAGAATAATCCATTTAGTCTCACGTTGTAGCAAGGTGAAGAAACACTAGTTTGTGCTAGGGAAGAGAAACTTCCTGTGCTTTAAGGCACATGTGTGAGAGCAGCCCTTCCTTGCTGCAGGGGGCAGGCTCTGAGGAAACAGCCTGGATAATCTCAGTACTAATCTCAGTACTAAAGAGAAAGCACCGCTCAGAAATCTGTACGTGAGTCCCCTGCAGAATACCCAGAGGTGGCTCAAGTTTTGTTTAAATTAAAATCTCAGCAAATGACCTAGAATACTGTAGAGAAATCAACTTTAGAAGATGCAGTGATGTCTACTGAGGTGTCCAACCTTTTGGCTTGTCTGGGCCACATTTAAAAATAAAAAAATAAAAAGGAGGTGGGAGGGTGCAACAAAAACATAAAACTAGAGGGTTGGACACGTGGATGTTAGGCATACAGGAATACCAGTAACACTAATATTTTTCTCTACCTCTTGCTTGTCTTGATTTGGGGTTGGTTTCCTTGTTTTACAGAGAGAGTTTTTTGGTCTTTTTTTTTGCAGAGGAAACTGGTGCTAAGCAGGTTCTTTAGAATGAAAAGAATGATGTAATATGGTTGCATTTTATTGTGTGAACACTTTAAGAATACTGCATTTATTTTTGTCTAGCCTTTAGATCTTCAAAACCACAGTCTTCCCAGAATACATCTAAATTTTTCTCTGAGGTAAGAAGCATCCTGCAGGAGTGAAGCTGCGCAGCTGCTGCCTTTTGCTGCCCTCTGATTTGAAAAATAAATTCACAGTCAAAACATTAACCTAAACCAGCAGATGTTCCCAAGCTTTGGCTTCCAGCAGTAAGGTTCTGCATGCTGGTTTGCAGACCTTCTTTTGGTGTGGAGTCCACCTGAGAAATACCAAGACTGTGTTCTACTTGGGGCCATACCCTGAGATACAAAGAGTATATACATGAGTGGTTTTTGGGTTTTGTACATGGCACAATTCTATGCTGGAGCCCTCTCAAATATGTGTTTATAACTAAGTAGCTGTATGGTTTAAATAGGAAAAAAAGCCAAAACAGTTACTGTGCAATAGCACTACAGAACTATGTACTGTATTTCTGTAAAAATAAGTGATCTGAAAAAGCTTTATAAATAGTATCTCTTTTTCAGGACATTATAGATGATGAGCCGGATCTAGTGGACATGCATATTACTCCTTCTCCCAAAGTAAATCAAAGGTCAGTGTGTTTATTTGGTGAGTGCTACCACAACTGCTGTTCTTCTGATTGATATTTCTGAATGGTTATTGGCAGAATCCAGGGATCTGATTCACTACCTGAAAAAACAGATTTTTGCAAAATTCATAACACAGCTTACAGAACTTATATGTAGTTTTTGTCTTTCACCATGGATGGTCTTCATATAAAAATAAGTTAGTGTGCTGACTGAGATAAGCTAGATCAGAGTTTCTGAATTTGTATGTTAGTTTAAGAATTTGAATCATTTTGCTAATTATTATTTCTTTTAGTTACTAAACTCTGCGTTGGTGGTCCAAATTGAAGTTGAATCTTATTGAAACGTCTGGTATTTGAGAACATCCTGATCCCTTTTTTTTCCTTCTTTGTATATTTCAAGGTTCTCAACTACATCTTCATTTAGTAAAAGAGGTTCACAAAGCCAGACATCGAGGGGAGTTGATTTTGAGTCAGATGAGGTATGGTGTACAGTGGCTTTTTCTGTGTGTGTGTGTTTATTATTGTCATCCCTGAAATACACTGAGGAAGTTAAATTTCCTGGGCAATAAAGTAATTGTTTTATCTATGATTTTGCACTGAATACACACTGTATTGTCAGGAACTGTGTGCAGTGTGTTCTCATAGCCTAGCAGGCTGTCGTGTGCAGCTGGGATCACAGCCTTCATGGAGTCAGGTGTTGACCACTTCAGAGAAGATGGTACATTGGAAAGAAGAGATAAGAATTTAACATCTCTTCTTGTAACTGAAGTACAGTACTATGTGTTTGAACACGCAAAAACAGAATTTTTGGTTCCTGCAAATATCAGTAAAATATGATGTGTGATATGTAAATGGTTACAACTTCACTGAAGTGTGTGCTGCTCGGAATAACGTTTTCCCAGGTCACACATGAAATACAGATTGCTCCTTATTTCTGAGTAACTATTCTGATTGTATTGACGTGAGCTTAGTTTCTATTCTCTGTGTGTTTGTGACTTGAGCTTTTAAATCAATACATAATCTCCCAGCCATGAAAAGCAATAAAAACGGGTTTGTCAGAAAACTTGAAAATGAGTGACGTGGTTTTCTGGTTTAATCTAAAGGTGACTTTGCTTTTTGTGACTCAAAATGCATGTTAGCTCTAGTAATGCACTTCTGTTTACAAATTGCAGGATGACCCATTCAAAAGCAGTGCAACAACACGAAGAAATAAATGATTTCTGCTTCGCTATACAGGAGAGACCACAAAAGTTAGTGAAGAAAATAGAAAGCAGTTTGCAAGGCATACTCTGTATGACATTTCTCTGTAAATGGTGGTTTGCCTTCAGTCTTCAGTTCTATGAGATGTTTTGGGTGGGTTTTCCAGTGGCGGCAGCTTTGGTATCGTTTGGGTGTTACATTACTTGGTGCGTTAGACTGGAGCATCTAATATTCTGAAATATTGTCTGAAACTAAATTCTTTCTAAAACTTCTAAAAGCTTGTTTTCTTTCTGGGAGGATAGTGGAAATAGCATATTGTATGTTTTATAGAAAACTCCTTCTCTTGGGCTTGACTTTTTTTCAGAGGTGTATGGATCTATAGGAGTATGCAAGTATGGATATGAATGCAGACTCGGCCAGCAAAACAAAACTTGCATTAATTTTCAGTTGCAGTTGAAAACTCTGAAGAGTACTAGTTTAATCCAAATATACAGTTTTCAACAGTAAAGATGGAAAATGTTCTAAGACTTTCAACTTAATAGAACTAAACCCACTATTGCACTGTTATTGAATGTCGTAGTGTGCAGTATGACATCTGTGTAACTCAAGAACTGCCAAAGACTTCAGATGGAATTGTGTTGTCAGTGTTTACCCTGTTAATGAGGTGTATGAGCTAGAACCTTACAGCTTCACAAGGAATGCTGCTTGGAGAAGAAAGCAATGAGCTAGTAACAGCCTCTTTCTATTTTCTTAGCTAACAGTTTTTCAGGCGTCTGTCTCAGCCTTCCTAAAATGTTGTCGCTGTTTTTCACAATATTTCTCCAAGAGAGGCTTTTGAAATAAGTTGGTGTGTTCGCAGTGGGGTAACCACTCCTGCTGAGGGAGCCAAGACCATGCATGGCCAGTTTCTCCCTCCTCTTTTCCACCTCTACGCCCCACTCCCCGGAAACTGGTGTTCTACAGCTACAGCCTTTAGAGCTAACGAAGAAAAAAGCTGCAAGTGTTCATCAGCTAACACCAAGCATGTCAGAGAAATACCCAATACAGAGCGTAACTGAAGCCATGCTTTTGCATTTGTGCGTTGTGCCAGTGGGACAGGACTGGGCATGTATGGTGCTCTGCTCTCACTGAGCATGACTGTTGTTACCTTGTCTGCATATGTGCTGTAGCAGCAAACCTAAATGACCCTTGAGCTTCCTGGAGACTTCCACAGAGATGATCAAGACCTTCAAATCTCTAGCGTAGAGCTCAGTAACAACTTGCAAAGCAGTGCGATCACTTAAGTATCAGGAAATAATGTGGTGTGTCTTCCCTTTCATTAAGAGCCATCAAAGCTATTGTAATGTTAGCTATGCAATTGAAAACTGCTGTAGAGGCCTTCCAGGATGGAGGTTTACATTTTTTAAAAATAAACTGTTTGTATAATAAATACTGAATGTCACTTGTATGAACTACTTTGAGGGATTACGTTTTTTAAAATACTTCATGTTGCTATCCAAATGAAACCTGCTTTGTTATTTGAAAAGGCAACCAAAGAACAACCAAAGAACTCACCAAGTTTGTTGCTTCACTAAGGTCTCAAGGGAATTTACTCTCTGTCTTTTAATGT
The DNA here is from genome assembly GCA_013396635.1 of Penelope pileata. NCBI lineage: Eukaryota > Metazoa > Chordata > Aves > Galliformes > Cracidae > Penelope > Penelope pileata. Next base: position 1,145,628 of record WBMW01004944.1, read on the forward strand.
TTCAGGCAAATACTAGGTAGAGATTTTAGCAAAGTGTTTTAGGTTAATAGGAATCATTTCAAAGGTTCTTTCTACCTTTTTCATGATTTTTTTTTCAGTCAACTGTCAAATTCATGGCAGCTTTGTTTGTTGTGTTAAACTGCAGCCATTCCCACCTTGTCTTTTAGAAGATAAAAAGTAGCATCTTTCATTTTGGAGAGAAAAATGTAACCTGGTGGACCTAGATATTTCTGTACTGTAGAAAGATCTTTCTAATCATCAATGTGATATGTGTTTTTTTTTTTAATACTACAGGGATAAGACACTCAGAAAATCAGTGTCAATTCTCAGAGATTCCCACTGGATTGTTTTTGAAAGGTCACTTCTCACTCATGTAACTTCCAGTCCAGCTGCCCAGAGAAAGCTCAGATGTTTAGCAGACCCACACTGAATGAAAAATTGTTTCCATGGATATGGTGGGGAATGTACATTCTGTGTTTTTTTCTTTTGTTTGTTTTTTTAACTATTCCTTTTGTTAAATGTTTCCAACTTGCGTTTTGTAGTGTTTGGGTAGCTTTTTGGTATTTCTTTTATAGCCTGTTTTCAGTGTGCCTCTTTTCCTAAATTATAACTTCAGCTGAGAGAGCTATTGAACAGATTTCTGTGATGACTTGGATTGCCTGAATTCTTAAATTGCATACCTTCATTTCAGGCGTTTTCTAAATTTTATTTTACAAAGTGCTTCCGTTCACAGATACCTTTTACAAAACAAATATTGCTCATTCAATCCTGTCATTCCTGTTTCCTTTTGCCATCAGCGGATGACAGATGGGGATGCTGGTGCATGACAAAGCCAGAAGCAGATACCGAGCTGTGTTCTGCTACTTACCTACAGGCTGTAGGTTTGTCAGCAGCCACATGTAGGTGAATTTGTATAGCTTGCAGTGGAGGCTTTGTGCAGATGTCCAAAACCAGGGGAGAGCTACCAGAGCAGGCAGCTCTCCCCTGGGCCTGTGGCTGAGGGCCTCACGTGAGCCGACTTAACCCATCTCCAGGGGTGGGTGGCTTATGAAGGCTGACCCCTCTTCATCCTGCTCCCTTCTACACCACTTGGTATTTTGTTTTTGTTGTAGGCTTATAAAAGGCACTTCCTCTACAAAAGAAGACATCTGTTAGGTGTGTCCTTAACAGTGCATAATGCAGGGATGTCTTTCCCTCTCCCTTTTCTTTTTTAAAGCAAATTTGTGCCTTGTGGTGTGTAACTTAAGCTCTTGCACCTTCATGTAACATCTTGAGATACACCTAATCTTTAGTCTGCTGCTGATGGGTTGGGTTTTGGGGGGGGTTGATTTTTTATTTTATTGTTTGTTGTTTTCCACAGAGATCAGGTAAGAACTTTCAAAGCTGCTGGATGTTTGGGAAGGGAAATATCACACCCTACTGTGACCCTTCCTTACCTTTTCAGAAAGATAGAAAGCAAATTGGTAGCCACATCAGTAAATGTTTGTTGCTTGTGAAATTGCATTGATGTTAAGAGCTCTGGGGATCTTTGTGCCCTAGCATATTCTTTAACAACCTCAGGAGTTTAAAAAAGCAAAACAAAAGAAAAACAAACACCTACGCTTGTAGTTCTGAGATTTTCCTTTCACAAAAAGGTACAAGGTCTGGAAGGATGCAGGTGGTTTTTGTACTTCTTTTCTTTTTTTCTTTTTTTTTTTTTTTTCCTTAAATGCATTCCTTGGCACTGGCAGCCGGTCGTTACAGGGAAGTTAGCAGGCAAAGCAGATGAGCTGCTCAGTAGGTCTTGGCAGACAGGTCATTAGTACTGAAAGCAGGTGTCAGCCTGCTGGCATAGTGCTGCTCTGTATCTCCAGTCTGCCTCACGGATAATAAGGAAAGCTTTGGAAAAGAAGACGCTATCAAGCTGTAATGATTTGGCAGAAATGCAAATTACTGAAATGGATCTTATCTCTGAGGAAATATCTGTACCTGCCTCTCTTCCCTCCTTCCCCATCCTGAAAAAAAAAAAGAAAAATCAGCCTCAGAACTAGGAAAAACATCTAAGGCTATTTGAATAGCATAGGCTATTAGAGCAGAGGTGTAAAACAGCACTGTGTTGCTTTGTCCACCAAGCTATAGAGGGAAGAGAGAAGCAGCGGAGAAAAATTAAGCTTGCAGGGACGTCTCTGCTGCTGTTTTTCTGTGGGAGCATCAGAGTACGGAATAATTTGAGATAGGAAACAGCAGAAAGAAAGGCAGAAGGAAACTGAGCTGCTCCTTCCACTTTCCTGCTCTGACACTTGGAGTCTTAAGAAGGAGAGAGGGAGGGAAATAAAAAGAAAAATCAAGCTTGTGGGGGGGGTCTGGCAAAGCTCATGCTTTAAATACAAATTAAATCAGAGGTGAGCTGATGACACAGGTGTTGAGGAAGCAGCATGACAAAGGAGCTTCCACCTCTGTTCTGGTGCCCTTCTCAGGTGTTTTGGGCCTCCCCATGTGTGGTATTTAGCCAAGTTATTTGGGAAAAGATGTGAGGCAGAGGCTCTGAATTCAACTGAGTGTGTCCAAGGGTGCCAGGCCAGATGTGAGGGCAAAATTATGTTGAGAAGAGTAAACAGGCAGAAGTAATAATTTCTGCTGGGAAAATACAGAGGAGGAGCAGAAGCTGTTAGATGTGGGAGATGTGAAAGCTGGAGGACGAGGGCCAGAGGACTGAGTTGTCCTCATGGCTGGTGGCACTGCAAAGGAGGCAGCTGGGAGCTGCTGGAGAGGCCCAGGGAGAAGAGGGATGTGTGCCAGCCCACGTTCTGTTCAGAGTCCAGAACCACCCCAGTTGCTGCTCTGTGCCACTCAGCTGCTGCCTGCGGCCCTCACGCTGCACTGTGAGACCAATTGTGCTTCTCTGGCAGCGTGAGATCAAGGGGCAGCCTCACTGGCTGAGACCTTCAGTACTCTGCTGCCAGGTGGGTATTGCTGAACTGGACTGGAGGGTCTGGAGGACGAGATGTGTGAGGAGCAGCTGAGGTCCTTTGGTCTGTTCAGCCCAGAGCAGAGGAGGCTGAGGGGAGGCCTCATGGCGGCCTACAGCTCCTCACAGGGAGCGGAGGGGCAGCGCTGAGCTCTGCTCTCTAGGGACAGCGACAGGTCCTGAGGGAACGGCATGGAGCTGTGTCAGGGGAGGGTCAGGTGGGGGTTAGGGAAAGGTTCCGCACCAGAGGGTGCTGGGCATGGTCCCACACTGCCGGAGTTCAAGGAGCATTTGGACAACGCTCTCAGATGTTGGGTTTGGATTTTGGGTGGTGCTGTGTGGAGCCAGAAGTTGGACTCCATGGTCCTTGTGGGTCCCTTCCAGCTCAGGGTGTTTTATGGGCAGTTTCAGAAGGAGATCCTGTTGGATGGTTTTGTGCAGAGCAGCTCTGAGGCCAGCTGTGCTACCTGCCCTGCTGCCACGGCCTCCTGAGCTGCAGCGAGGAGAAAGCACCCTGGCTGGTCTCGGTGGGACCCTGCTCTGCGAAGCAATGGTCAAATAAAGCCTTTCACCTACAAAACTTGCTTTGGCCAGAGGCACCACCAGAGCAGATGTGTCCCGGTCCTCCTGGTTCAGAGGGAGTTTTGTAGTCTCCAAAGCCTTTAGCACAGCTTACAGCAACAGGATGGCACCTTGCACACACGTGTAATTTCACCAGCACGTATCTGTGTGACTTTCTGTGCTGTGCAGGGTTTATTCCTTCAGCCAAGAAGAAATCTCTGCCAACAGATTTAAATATTCCTCTGCCTCTCTGAAGGGGAAGAAAGGTCTTTGGAAAATGCTGTCAGTACAGGAAGATGGGTGCGTTATTCCTGGTTCATCTGCTCTGCCCCTGTTCTGTGCTAGTTTGTAGCAGTTGTGCTGTGCAAGAGGCAGAAACGTGCCTGCTGATCCTGCAAAGCCAAACTTCAGTTTGAACCGTGTCCTGGAGGGCAGCACGGCCGCTGCACACATCGCTGTGCGTAAGCAGCACCGAATTAGCACGCGTGGGGCTGCTCCCAGAGATAAAGGATGCCGAGAAGCAAAGAGCCCGATTTTGCTGTTTGCGCAGCGTGCAGCTGTGGTTGTCTGGGAGCAACGCCTGGGGGGAGTGTGATTGCGCGGAGCAGCAGCGCGTCAGAGCAGGAATAATGCTATGCAGCCCGCTGCTGGCTGGGAGCTTGTGTGAGGACACGGAGCTCACCGGAGGAGTAAAAGTGGCGAGGAGCTGAGCGGGAGAGGAGCCTGCTCCCCCACTGCTCTGCTGCATCGCCAGCAGAGCCGGCCAGCTGCTGCCCAGCCACAGCACTGCCTGCGTGAGCTGCATCCCAAGGGGAAGCACTCGGCAGCCTGCCAGAGATGTTCTCCTGTTTTGTTTGGCTCTCTCTCCCCTACTTTGCTGATGCCTTCACGACCTCAGGAAAGTTCCCCCTCAACAGAAGTCTGGAGGAGGCTTTGGGCATCCCGAACGTCTCGGCTTTCTTTCCCTGGGACAACGACACGCTGGCTGACTGGCAGCGCTTGGTGGGCAGGAGCCGGCACGGTGCGGACTCGCAGCACGTCGCGGCCAGAGCCCTGCTCGTCACCGCGTACTCCGTCATCATCGTCTTCTCCCTCTTCGGCAACGTCCTGGTCTGCCACGTCGTCATCAAGAGCAAACGCCTGCGCTCTGCCACCAGCTTGTTCATCGTCAACCTGGCCGTGGCCGACGTCATGATCACGCTTCTCAACACGCCTTTTACGCTGGTAAGGTGGGGGCAGAGCTTTCTCGCTGGTTCTGCCCCAGTGAGCACGTGGGAGGGCTGTGCCCGCAGCTCAGGGCATGAGGCTGATGTGCTGGGATGCGGTGCATGTGCCCAACGGCACTGAAATCACGTCAGTAGCCTCAGCAGTCTGAAAATGATTCAAGGCAGAAGGAACTTGCTATTTTAAGACATCTTTTACACAGCAGAAGTAATTTTGTGCCGGAGGTGGCTCACAGAATCGTAGGGGTTGGAAGGGACCTCTGGAGACCATCGAGTCCAACCCCTGCGGCAGCAGTTCCCTGCAGCAGGTCGCTCATTTATATGAATGCATGTAAGCGTGTGGGGGTGTGCGCAAGTGCTAATGGTATTGTGATTCCAGGCTCGTTTTGTGAACAGTACGTGGGTATTTGGCAAGGGGATGTGCCACGTCAGTAGGTTCGCGCAGTACTGCTCCCTCCACGTCTCTGCCCTGACCCTCACAGCCATCGCCGTGGACAGGCACCAGGTGAGAGCTCGCTGAAGCAGGCAGCTGGAAAGCTTGGAAGAGAGCAATTAAAATGAGAAAGTGTGATCCCGTGTTCTTCTCAGCTCTCAGGTTAACGTAAGATGCATGAAGGGCTGACAGTGCAGTGGAGCAGCTCTTTGCTGTCAGATGAAAGGACAGCTTCACGCCTGCAGTGAGGCAGGTGATGTCTGCTCCCCACAGCTGCTCCCAGCTGGAAGCAGGAGCTCTGCAGATGGTGATCCATCAGCTCTCAGCCCAGGATGGAGGCCGAGGGCCTGACAGGCATTCACACGGGCAGCTGTCCCATGTGGGAGGCTTGTTTGGCCCTGTGGATGGAGGGACACCCCAGGTGTCAGGCAGCTCCGGGACATCTCACTCCTCGTGAGATGCGGGGTCAGTGTTTGTCACCAGCCAGGCAGAGCAGTGCCTTGCTGCTGAGAGTGGGATCCAGTCTGGGGTCACCAGTTTGGCTTCACCCCAAACCCACACAAAGCAGGTGGGCAGTGTTCACACACTTTGCTTGCAAACATCTAGCAGTTCCCAGCAAACACCCTGGCTGTCAGAAGCATCTGCAGGAGCTCTGGCTACATCATAGCCCCATGGGTCTTTGGGTCAGTGATACTGGAGAGAGGGAGACCACGTCTCCCTTCTTAATTTGCTGTTAAGTAAATTGAACTTGGAAATGGATATGTGTGTAAGACCCACGGATACCCCGTTTCGGCCACTCAGCCTTAAATACTGAATGTCAAAGGTAGGACTGGGATCTGGCATTGCTCGGTGGAGGATTAGTTCAGGCATTCACACACAGTTGTAGCCAGTGGCAGCTGGGAGAAGGCAGCACAGTTTGCATGCTGAATTTCTGTGTCTAGTAATGGAAATGTAAGGATGTAAGGAAATGTAAGGATGGAAGATCATATGAAAAAATGATAGTTATTTCCTGAAATGGCATAACCCTGAATATTGGTTTGTTTTGAACAGGTTATAATGCACCCTCTGAAACCTCGCTTATCCACTGCAAAAGGTGTTGTCTACATCTCTGTAATTTGGGTCATGGCAGCTTGTTTTTCCCTCCCGCATGCTATCTACCAAAAACTCTTCACTTTTGAATACAGGTAAGGATGACTTTCTTATGTTAGTGTATTTTCTTTCCCTCTACAGTCTCTTTGGAAGCCAGGTTCCCAATGGTTACAGCTTGGCATTTTCTATTGAAAGCCCTGAGTTTTCAGTAGAGGTCACCCAGATACAGCTCTAGTCTATAATTTATGACAGTTTCCTTTTGCAGTGTTTGATATCCTCTCCTCTTTCTGTTTTTTTATGTTTGCTCTGTCACGCTAGTCACATAAACTAGGATCCGAAGTTCAGGATCTGCCCTGAATGTTCTATTTCTGTACACTGGCATTTTAATTGATGTATCACTCTGACCATTTGGGCAGACCAGGAATGGGGGAAAACGTGACAGGTTTTAACTGACTCTTGAGCTCTGGTGAAGTGTCAGCCTCAGCTGCTTGTTCTGTAAATTGCTACAGAGTGCATTGGTATTTGTGAGGTGTTGTGATGAGGGAAAGGTCCTTGACACAAGCAGAGCCTGTGCTTCTGTTCACCAAAGAACAGAGAATAAAAACCTGCTTCTGTGCAGCTGGAAAATTTGTAACTAATGTAATTAACTCAATTATCATAATGCTGTAGACGCCTATGAGAAATTACCACTACATAGTTTGCAGGTTACTCTGTGGCTCAAATTCTTGGACAGCAGAGCTCCATTTGGCAGTGATAAACATGCGTAAATGAAGGGTGTGCCCACAGGTCCTACTGCATGAACGCTCTCCCTCCTGTCTCTTTGTCCCTGCTGCACCTCTCCTGCAGGGCCAGCTCTGCGCACCCATCCTGTCTGAGATCTGATGGACGAAAAGCTGCACATGAGCCAGCAGTGTGCGCCTGCAGCCCAGAAGGCCAACAGCATCCTGGGCTGCACCACCAGAGGGGTGGCAGCAGGGAGAGGGAGGGGATTGTCCAGGCCTGGGGCCCCCAGCACCAGAAGGATGTGGGGCTGTTGGAGTGGTGCCAGAGGAGGCCACGAGGATGCTCAGAGGGCTGGAGCACCTCTCCTGTGCAGAAAGGCTGAGGGAGCTGGGGGTGTTCAGCCTGGAGAAGAGAAGGCTCCAGGGAGACCTCACTGTGGCCTTTTAGTTATAAAGGAACTTATAAATGGGACAGAGACTGACTTTTACATGACCCGATACTGATAGGACAAGGGGGAATGGTTTTAAACTGAAAGTGGAGAGATTTTGATTATATCTTAGGAGGAAATTCTTTACTCAGAGGGTGGTGATGCCCTGGCACAGTGCCCAGAGAGCTGTGGGTGCCCCATCCCTGGAGGTGCTCAAGGCCAGGCTGGATGGGCCCTGGGCAGCCTGAGCTGGTGGGGGGCAGCCAGCCCACAGCAGGGGGTTGGGGCTGGGTGAGCTTTAAGGTCCCTTCTAATCCAGCCCATTCTATGATATCTCTCCCGTTGCAGTGAGGACATTACCCGCTGCCTGTGTCTCCCAGATTTCCCCGAGCCAGCTGACCTCTTCTGGAAGTACCTCGACTTAACAACCTTTATTTTGCTCTATGTCCTGCCCTTGTTGATCATCTCTGCTGCCTACACAACGGTGGCCAAGAAACTCTGGCTGCGCAATGTCATCGGGGATGTCACCACCGAGCAGTACTTTGCCCTTCGCAGAAAGAATAAGAAGACTATAAAGATGTTGATGCTCGTCGTCATCCTCTTTGCCATCTGCTGGTTTCCCTTAAACTGCTACGTCGTCCTGCTCTCCAGCCAGACCATACACTCCAACAACGCTCTGTACTTCACCTTTCACTGGCTCGCAACGAGCAGCACCTGCTACAACCCCTTCATCTACTGCTGGCTCAACGACAGCTTCCGGGCAGAGCTGAAGGCTTTGCTCAACATCTGCAGAAAACCTCCCGGCCCTGCAGAACAGAGGCTTCCTTCCACGGTCCCTTCCTACCGACTGGCGTGGGCAGAAAACAGCAACTTCAAGAAGCTGCAGGCCTCTCATGTCCCTTCCTCAGCCTCCAACAGCCAGTTAGGAAAGACAGACATCTCTGCAGTGCAGCCAATAGTAGCTGTGAGCTAAACAGTGGAGCTGGGAGCTAAGGACCACGCTTAGATCTGGCTGGAGCTAGGGAGGAGGGAAGGTGTGGGGCCCTGGCTATGCAATGACTGCGCCAGCTCCTGTGGTGGCACGGAGAAGCCCAGCTCTGTGGGACATAGTGTGAAACAGGTGCATCTCTGCACCCCTGGTGATGGCATGGAGACCCTAAAGGGAAGAAAGCAAACCCTTGCCAGGAAGGAGCTCTCCTGCTTTGGTCAAGTTGACTTTGGGTCTGCTGGCAGGGAGGGGTTCTCTGCATGTGTGTCACTGTTATCTGCATGACTGAGTCTTTGTACCACTGGGGCCGTGTGTGTGCTTTGCTGGTATGCCGACACCAAAGCAGCAGCCTGATCACATCGAGCCTCCCTCCCCTTAGCCTCTCAGGAACAACGCAGAGATGGTAGAGACGTAGCGCCAGAGGCTGCTGGCTTAATGTTTGCTTCACTGCTTCCAAACGGGGGCCTGATAGGCCAAGGTCTATTCAGTAGGGGAGAGCAGATACTTTTAAAAAAAAAATCCTTTTTTTTTTTTTTTAATTTTCTTTTTGTGAAAATACCTTCTGAGAGGTGGAGGGTTAATAAACAGCCATTGACAGTTAGGGCTATCTCATACAGGCACTCTTTCTAAGACAGTGTTGAAGAAAAATTGATGCCGATTCTTTGTGTAACTGGATAGCAAACACCAACCTGTTAGCTGTGCATCTGTTGCCAGTGCTAAATCACACCATTTTACCTTTGTGAAATAGGCATGACTATTCCTATAGCTTTAATTCAAATAGAGAACTAAAGCCTGAAAAACCTTGGACATACCGTCTGTGTTAAGAGCACTGGTGGTTATCAGTTAATCTGAGCTGGGAACAAGACCTGTTGGTCAGAGCATCCCAGTCGTTGTCAGGTGGTGGCGAAAGAATCCCACAGTTTGACTTAATTGGTCTTTGAATGTTGCTCTCCTGCCCCGTGAAGCACGTGGGTACTCCTCAGATCAGACGTGTGGGGTGTCTCATCCCTGCTGAGGTGTTAGCTCAATGGAACCAGCTCATCAATAAACTGCTTGAATGGTATCTGTGGCAGCACACCATAAAAGAGGAACATCTTTGCAAGATCTCCTCTCGTGAATGAGCAATTGTGGTGCACTTAAAGATCAGTGAGATGTGTCCGTCGTGGGCAGCCGTTAAGAAATTGATATGACTGCAGCTGTCTGGAGCAGTTTGCAGAACTTGATGTTCTTAGCAGAGAACTATCTGATTCTGAACAAGACAAAACAAAAGGCCATTCCAAAGACTTTGTATTGCACGGGGAAGCAGTAACTTTTCCTGTGCTGTGGCAATTAGCTTGAATGTCACATTAGTGTGCCCTGCTCCACATTCAGCTTGAAGCAGCCAGCAGTGAAGTGAGAAAAATCTTTGTTATTAGTGGCAACAGGTGGGAAGAAAAAGGAGAGAGAAAAAATTGCTCCTCTCCAATGTCCTGTAATAAACTTATTCTGAAATAATTTGAAGGCTGGTGTGGGTTTTTCACACCCAAGTGTCTGAGGAGCTGCTGCTGCTCCCTGCAGCCAGCCTGCCTCTCTGCACCGCTGCCCCTCTCAGTTCTTGGTGTTCCCCTGCTCTTCCTTTCACAAGATGGTATCGGGCTCTCTCTTTGAGCCCAGTGTTTTACTGCCCGTTATGAAGGCCCCGTGAGTCAGAGCACTTCATGTCACTGACAGGCAGAATCAAACCCTTCCCTCTGCCTGCTCTGAGCCCTGAAGCTGTTCACTCCATTGGTGATTGCAACAGGAGGCCCCAGGTGTGCAGGGACCATCAGCCACACTCTCCATCCTGTGACAGCAGGTTCAGCCTTCTCCACCAAATCAGCCTTTGGGAATCGCTGTGCCTGGTGCACAGCCCTCAGCCCTGCTGGGCTTGCTCCAGAGCTCCACCGGAGGGAGCTTTGGCTGTGACAGGGGCTGCAGGTTCAACCTCATCAGGGCTGATGAATCATGGAATCATTTGAGTTGGAAGGGACCTTTAAAGGCCATCTGGTACAACTCCCCTGCAATGTACAGGGACACCTACAGCTAGATCAGGGTGCTCAGAGCCCCCTCCAGCCTTACCTTGAATGTCTCCAGGGATGGGGCTTCCACCACCTCTCTGGCAGTCTCAAGTGATGCTCTGCCACCCTTGTGCTTAAACACAGCTTTGCCAAGCCAGAACTCTTTGGGCTGAGCCATGTTTTCTGTTGGAGGTCTCTTCTTCCTTTCAGTTAAGTGCAATGGAGTTGTTTTCAAGCACATCCATGTATTACAAGATTTTGCAGCTGCATCCTTGCAGCTTAGCTTTGCTTGGGACTACAGTCTGAACTCAGGAAGTTCTTTCTGAAGGTGAAGGTGAAAGTGACCTTTTGCTATCTTAATATTCGCCTTCGGTAGGTGCAGCGAGCAGCCTTCAACAGCCACATACAGAAACTTGCCATAACTCAGCAGGCAAACCCCAGATGCCCAGCCACGGCTGTGGTAGCTCCAGGTTGGTGTGAGCTGGGCTCAGATCCTGAGCGGGAAAATCTTTTCCTCCAGGCTCTGCCGATGCCTTTCTGAATCCAGGCTGTAAGAAGTGCAGAAGCTGATTTAATTCCAAAGGCTAGGAGGGATGGACCTGGCAAGAAGAGAATTGGTTGGGCAGAGAGCATTAATGGTTGGTGCACCTGAGCAGCCTGGTCTAGGCCTGAGCTGGTGCCCAGGGTCCGGCAGTTTTGGAGAGAATGGGACAGAAGCAGGCAGGGGATGGGTAAGCTCAGAGGGAAAGCAGTAGAAACGGTGCCCTTCAAAACTGTACTGAATGCACTGGGCTGCAATGGGCTTAATGTGGCACAGAGCAGTTTGTGATCAGCACAGTCTTCATTTTCCTCATCTGATTTGGGATGCTCAATGAACGCTTTGCATTCATTGGTGCTGCTGAAACCAGCAGGGGTTGAGCTCTGAGCACACACAGTGCAGTAGGATGCAAAGTGTTGCAAACACATTGTGTCCTGGGCAATTTAAATTGGGCGTCCGGGCTTCGTGGGTGGCATTTCCACCTAATTCAGCTCTGATGCAGATCGAAGGTTCTTTTAAAATGTAAATAAAGTCAGGAATGAAGTCACTACTCAGAATTCATGTGCTGCCTCGATGTGTGTGAAGGGATAGTCTGAGTGATGAGAAAATAAGACAGATGTACGGGGTGGAGATCATCTTTCATTTTCTCTTTTGTGCACATCTGCCTGCTGCAGCTATGCTTTTTGCCATATTCTGATTTTTATGAACGGGCAGTGCTTTGAAGCAACCCTCGGAGAGGTGGTTTAGTGGCTGGCCTCTGAAGGACAGATCAGCGAGAGCAAGCCTGCAGGGCGCTTTGGTTGAGAAGGGGCTGGTTGCTCCAGAGTGTGGTGAGGATGCTGCTGGGAGGCTCTTCCTCCCCATCAGGAATATAAAGCACTGAAGCCCAATTTGAGGCACGATGGAAGGTCATTCTGCTTTTAAACTTGGCTCTGTTGTTTCCTCTGGAGCCTTCCCAAATATTTTCATCCCTCCATCACCCATATCCATCTCAATATTTGCACTACAAATCACTACAGGCTCTCATTGTCAAAGTACAGTGTCAGTGCCCGCCCTGTGTGCATGGCCCACCACATCCACCAGGCCCTGGAGAAGTCCATAAGGAAACCCTTCTGCCCTGGTCCACACTGAGCACGGCAGAGGGGCAAGGCCAGGCTGGAACGGGCCCTGGGCAGCGGGATCCAGTGGGAGGTGTCCCTGTACACGGCAGGAGGCTGGGGCTGGGTGGGCTTTAAGCTCCCTTCCAACTCAAACCATGCTATGGCTGTATGATTCTGTGATCACCCTGTGACTAGAGAATGTGTCCTCTGGAAGGTGAATAAGGGAGCTCAGGTAAGGTTGCACAGGCAGTTAGTGCCGGCATCTCCAAAGCTCTGGGTGGCTGCCTCTGCAGCTTTCATGTTTTCAACAGAATTCCAACATTTGTATTCAAAAGTTTTTATTGACCATACTGTTTTCGTCTTTTTCTATTTCCTTGAAAAATATTGTAGGACGGCTGGCCTATGAAAATCAACTTCCAAGTTCTATGAATTCATGAATTTTAATTCACTATTTCTAACAATATTGTATGAATTTCCTCCACGTAGAATCAGACAGAGGCCTTGAAATGGAGCAAGGATGATGCCAGGCTGTGTCTGGCAGCTTGTGCTATTCTGAACAGCACTCAGAGGAGAGCAACTCCTTGAAGCCTTTCTTGCACTTGTTCATGTCAGATGTGGTTTTTCCCTTCCAGCTCTCACTGCCTTCCTCCGTCTGTCCCTCTCTCCTCTGTCCTTGAGGCAATGAAGGGAAATGTCTGCTGAATGGAAAGGGCATTGGGGCAAAATCTATTCCACTCCTTCACACTGAGAAAAGACTGAGGTGTTCTTGAAAAATCTCCACTGGCTGCTTGTTCCACTTGTTCTAAATAAGTCTGCTGACAGGAGTTCTGCATCCATCCCAGTGCTGGCGAGAGGTGCAGCAGCACCAGGGCGTCAGAGCCCCAGATGAGAAAATAAACTGGTCCAGGCCCATGCCACTGCTGAAGCCACGGCACCTTTTTCTAAGCATTTTTTCGAAGCACAGTATGCTTTTTCTAAGCATTTCAGCCAAACTGACTTTTGCAAATGAATGTGATGGCATCTTCTTCGTGTCCTCTGTGAAGCGCAGTCTCGCTATTTTTACTCTTGAGAAGGCTTTTCTTACATCTCCCCACTCTCCTGCAAAAATCAGAGTTCTTCCAACTTTCCCATGCAGGTGCCATTTTCTAAGCCTCTCACTTTCTGCACACATTTTTCCTGAAAGCTGATGCTGAAGCGGCCCCTTCCAGGTACTCCCTGGCCCTTTCCAAGTGGAATAGGAAAGCCATCCCCATGCCTCACATCTGGCGTTCCTATCACGGCACCCAGAGGGCTGGTGGAATTTGGAAGGGGAGCTGGGTTTTGTTATTGCTTAAACATCACAGGGATATTTTGATGAGTTTCAGTCTCAGTAACCTGTCCTCTTTTTCCCCCCTAAATTCCTAATGCCTCGCTGAGTATTCCCCATTTGCTCTATCCCTCGTAAGCGTAGTTGTTGTTCTGCATTTGGCTTTGTTTAATCTCAGTTAGTTGGGTCCAGGCCACTTCTCAAATGAGTCGTGCTTGGTCGTCAGTCAGCTGCTGAACAGGAGCAGCCTGCAGGGCCCCGCTGTCTGTGTCTTCCCAGTGGGATCCTTGGACGCAGACCTCCATCACCGCATTCAGCCTGTGCTCGCAGCGGTCCCATGGCAAGCGGCCAACTCAAAGTCGTCAGCAGCAGAGCTACGATACGACACGGCCCTGCTCAGCAGGGAAAGCACACAGCCTGCATCGTCCCACTGCACGGGCTTCTTAGTGACAGAGAAATTCCTGCTGCAGGTAAATAGAGTACAGGGACCAGCTCCTGTGTAAGGGATTTTCTTCAGCCTCTTTCTTCACCCACGCTTTGCTATGCTGGCTGTGATGAGCAATGGGCTGGGATGAGGAACCAGGGCATGACATGGAGTGCTGGAGGTTTGGAGAAACTGCAGTGCAGATGCAGACCTTTCTGGTTTCAAAAATCAACACTTCTTAAAAATGTTCTTTGATGTAAATGTGCAAAACCAGCCATGAGCTCAGTAACAGAGGAGAAACTGAACAATAAACTACCCGGTGCAGTTTCCCCACAGTAGTGTATTGCATCTCACAAGTACCCAGATAGGACCCAGATAGGGTTTAGTCTCAAAAACCCCAAAAGAAATGTTTTTTGACTCTGCATCACCCACTTTGTCTAAAGTTTAAGAATTAATATGGATGCTTTCTAACCAAAAATCAGAAATTGCCTTACCCAAAGGAAAGCGACAGGTGACTGAAGCACTGCAGCTGCCTCTGCTGGAGGGAGGGGTGCCCCGTGGAGCACGGGCAGTGCTGACAGCGCAGACACACACAGAGCCTCTGCCATGATGTGAGCAAGGAAGCCACGACTCCTTGGGGACCACCAGAACATCACCTAAGGAAAAAATTGCAGATTTCTCCTGCGTGAAATGACTCTCCCTTCCGTTGGCTTTCTCCCTGCTCGCAGGGCAGCCCTCCCTCCTGCTGCCAGCGCGGGGTGAACACGCTCTCCTCTCCGTTGATGGAGAGAAGAAGGCTGCTAGAAACAGCAATTTGCCAGAACTTTGGGAACATTGATGCTATTAGCTCACAGTGGGTATCAAGTGTCATCCCCGAGCTGTCTTTACTTCTCTTACAGGAAAAACACCCGAAGGTTCCAGAGACCTGAAAATCACACTTTTCTGATGAGTAGAAACCTCCTCCTAATTTCTTTAATGATCGCCTTCAGAGAGCTGCTACTAGTTAATACAGATGTGACCTTATCTCGAGCTCTCAGAGCCCTTCACAAAGGTTGATCCCCTGTCTACATTTCTGTGCCACAGAGAGCAGCAGCACTCGCACCACTCAGTTACTGAGAATCTTAAGCATTTGCATGTTGGCACTTCAAGATGTTTTTGGGTGGAGTTTGGACAGAACATGATTAAACAGTCTGGCTGTGTCCTGCATTAAAGTCATTCATGGACCACGGTGCCCATGACATCTCTGCCAGCAAAGGACCTGTCTGCCCTGCGGAAGCACAGCCTGCCAGCTCGTTCTGAGGTGCCGTCTGGCCAGCAGAAACACGTTGCTAGGGCCCCAGGAATGTCTGATCCCTCTGAACAGACCAACCTGTCTCCAGACACACAGATAAAGCCCTGGAAGAGCAGTTCCCCAGGAGACTGCCTGTTTTTCAGGACCGCTTCATTCACAGACCTCTCAAGTGCCGGTGGGGGAGCGCAGCCAGCCCGGCTCTGACGCACTCCGACGCCCTCAGCCAAGCCATGAGCTGAGATGGCTGCGCCCACCGAGGCACGGACACACTGAGACTGCTCTCAGTGGCCTGGCTGCAGGAACTTGTCACAGCTTTGGGCAGCTGTCACCTTCCCAAAGTCGTTGTGGCTCACAGAATCACAGAACAGCTGAGCTTAGCAGGGCCCTCTGGGTCCCTCTGCTCCAACCCCTGCTCCAGCAGGGACACCCAGAGCAGGGAGCCCATGGCCATGTCCAGGCAGCTTTGAAAGATCTTCAATAAGGGAGAGCTTCAGAATCCATCCTGATATGGTTCTGGACAACTCGTAGCTTGCTCTCTTATTTCCCCACCCTCCTTGTTCCACCGGTGGGAGTGAGGCCAAGGCTCTCCCCACCCCCAGCCCTGCTGTTGAGGCCCAGCAGAGGGGCAGCTCCTGCTCCCCCCGGGGGCACAGCCCATGGGTGGGTGGAGGAGGTGGGGTGGCAGGGGGAGGAGATGCTTTGGCTCTGCTGCTGCAGATGCTCAGCCTGCTGACCCCGGGGACTTCAGGACTGCAAAAAGGCCTCTAAGCTAAACCTGCAGACCTTTGGGTTTCGGGCTGTGGCTTGCAGCAGCCCCTCTTTTAGCTCACTCACACGTGCCAGTCATTTTGCTGTTAAATCCTTCCTTATGCTGCTGCTGTAAGCACCTTGGATAACATATAAAGACTCACTTCACCATTTCTTTAAGAGATTTGACATGGTCCCATGGGAACGGGTTTGGGCTGTCACTAGGGAAACCGAACCAAGAAGATCCTTTGGGCCACCATTTGTTCTCCTGGGAACTGTGTCCTCCACTGCCTCTCCCCTCGTTTGCAGGCTTGAAGGCTTTCTGTGAGTCACAGCTAGAGCAAACCTCTCCGCTTCTGCCTGAGGCTGAGAGCCTTTAGGGGGTCCTTGGAGAGGCAGGGATAATCCTGGTCATCACCACAATGTCCTGAACAGAATAAAAGTGCTTTTATCTACAAAACAATCAAAAAAAAACCAAAACAACAACAACAAAATAAACAAAAAAAACTCATGCAAACGTTCACCTCCTTTAGCTCCTCCTCTCAGCCATCTCTTAGATGTCTCATTTCTCTGCAGGCTGCATTTTGCATGCAGGGCTCCTTGGGATGAGATGGGCTCATCTGTCCAGCTCCATAACTGAAGGTCTGCAAACAGTCCCTGGCTCTGAGATGTGAACTCCCTCCTTGGCACAGTGTGTAGGGCTCGCTCCATCCAGGTCAGCTGTGCGATGGCACATAGCACTTTGGGGACATCCCTGT
The DNA here is from genome assembly GCA_013396635.1 of Penelope pileata. Classification (NCBI taxonomy): domain Eukaryota; kingdom Metazoa; phylum Chordata; class Aves; order Galliformes; family Cracidae; genus Penelope; species Penelope pileata. Next base: position 1,162,219 of record WBMW01004944.1, read on the forward strand.
GACCCTAAGACATAATTTATATTCTGTACTCTTCAGTTCAAAACACCACAACATGAAGGGGCTGCCAGAGTAGTTTTAGTAATACAAAGCCAAGGCCAGGGTGTCCTGGAAGCATGGCATCAGAGCCTCTGGAGGTGCAAAACCGATGAGATATGTTGTAGGGGTGTGTAGGCAGTGAGCACCGCACTGATATGGTCTCATCCCTACTGCCTTTCGGAGCCATTCCTCAGGTGAACTGTTCCCAGAAACTTGCCCCAAATTTGCCTTGGAGAAAGCTCAATGGAGCTTCGGCCTGAGATACAGCTCAGGAACGAGCTAACAGCTGAATGAGGGCAGCAGGGACCAAATCCTGAGCTGAGCCCCTGGCACTCTTTTATTTAGCAGTGTAAACATATTCCCAGCTGTCAAACAGACAAACAGCCCTTGGGTATGTTTCTCACCCTGCAGCTGAGTTGTGAACCATCCAACAACTCTACCACCCCACTTCAGCAGAGGTAAGAGCAGAAAAGCAAACAACAAAACAATTCTACTCGCGCTGGTGAAGAGGTTTCACTTCCATTGCTTTAGGCACATAAGGTTTTAGAGTACAAAAGAGTTAAAGCAATTAAAAACATAGATCAAATATTGTGGTCCCAGGCTTTTGTCTTCCCTGGGCCAGTTGCCCATCTCAGTCACTGCTCTACTTGGACTACGTGGGGAACCCTGTGCTGGTGGGAGAGGACTGGCTCAGGCACCTCCCTTAGGTGGGAGTCATCCATAGGTGGGGGATGTTCCTACCATGAAGTAGTTTGGTTAACGGTACCAGGAGTTCGTACATAGATTAGCAAGGCAACTCGTCTCGAAGTATATTATGAAACAAAAGAGAGGATGCAAATTTCACTACCTAAAAAGAAGTGTAGTCGTGCTACAATGTGAGTCTGTCACAGTCCTTCAGGGGAGGGCTGACAAAAGCTTTTGAGATGAACGTGTGAATAATTCACAGTGTAAACGCATATTAGATTTATTTTTTTCATTACAGTGTGTCACTTCAGAAATATACTTTTTTAGTGTTGAATAGAATAATCACTTTCCTAATTATGCTAGTATTTTAGCACATGCTATTGAATACCCCCTAATGAGGAAAAAAACCCAAATTCCAGTGTAATGCTTTTACAAAGTTCTCCAGCCATGCAGTGGGCTGTGATGTGATTGCCTCACCCATCAACGATGTCCAGATTTCTGCCTCCTCAAGCTATACAGAGCCGTCTTTGCCATCCTGCTCCTCTGAAGAGCTCTCTTCACTTCCCAAATTCTGACTCACATCAAAACCTGCTCAGATCTTCTCCAAAGAGCATCTCCCTCTAGAGGAAATCTCAGAGAAGTGACTGAAGGGAGAGCAGCCTGTGGGGCTGCCTAACACTGCCAATTACATTTGCAGACATTGTAGCCTCAGTGCCTCAGCACTGCACTCGCTAGACCACGTAATTCTGCTGGCTGCATGCTTGTTAAACCAGATAATTTCCTGAGAGGCAAATAAATGCTCATCACTTCCCAGGGCAATGTTAGAACAATTAAAAAATATAGATTTGTGTGTGAGGATAGCAATCCTCAAGACACTCAAAGAAATCCATCAGGAAATAACAGCTTAACAAATGCCTGGATTTGCCTGCTGTATCAAAGCATGTTTTATGATGTCCTTCACAGAGAGTTTACAAACAGAGCAAAGATGGGATGTTTTGCTTATGGCTTTGAATATTTTGGTGACAGCAGAGTAATGATGAGACCTGGTACTCTCCCAGCCCTTGGAGGAGATCACACCTTTTCCATCTTGTTCTTCTGCAAGCCAGCATTCCCAAGTTCTGGCTTCTCTCTCCAAGCCAGTTCTCCACTCCTCCATCTCCTTATTGCAGTCACTTCGCCCTAAGCCAGCAAAGACTTGATTTTCCCCATAGAAATTTTTGGACTACTTCCCTGGATCTCCTGAGCACAATAAAAGCATGATCTTTTTGAAAGACTTAAAAACGCAGCTGTTACACTGGGCCTATTTCCGAGTCTATACCAAATTTCTCCTTCAAAGTAATGGGGAGAACAATTTCAGCTTTTCAAACAGGATTGTACCAGAACACCTCCCAGGCCTCCTTCATTGTTCTCCAAATGGCTGCCATCTCCTCGTCATCTCCCCTTCTGCATAGCAGCAGCTCAATCACATTAACCTCAAGGGAGATGAGAACGTCCCAGGTGACCTTGTCTTCTTTGAATTAAAGAAATTACGAGTTTTTCCTTTGGCAAAACACAAAATGTGTTCAAAAGTTGTATGAAGAGCTGCCAGTTGCTCCCAGATCCTGCTGTAACTTTTCTCCTGAAAGGAAAGGCCACAACCAGCACAGAGCTTGAGCAGATGCAGAGCATGCTTAAGACTTTTGCTGGTGCAGTGACCAGGCTTAAGATTTCTACAGTGAACTAAACTTTCCTGAGTGCACTCAAGGCCCATGCAGGGAGAAGGAATTTCCTTTTGCCCACCAGGGAGCTGCCAGTCCTGCCCTGCTGCCCTCAGCTCCCAGCTGACCCCGCTCTGGAGAGGGCCTCTTGCCGGGGCCTCCTTGGAGCTGCTCTTTCTCTGTTCCTTCACTCTTTCTGAAGGAAGCCAATACCACAAAACTGCAAATGAGGCAAATTAGTTAGCAAGTTGATGACTAGTGACCCACTTACCTTCCCGTGAAGGCAGAAGTGTTGACATCTAAACAGCTCGGGGAATGTTTGTGACTGAGGGGTTTCTCTGAGGGAGATGATGCCTCGCTGTTACCCCAGACATGGAAACGCAGAGTTGAAGTCAAGCAGTGACTGGTGATAATTCCACCTCGCCTGTTGCCTCAGGCTTTCCTTGCTTGTTGTTTTTCTACATTACTCTTTCTAGAAAGACAGAAGAATTAAGATGAGCTTGCTAGTGACCTCCTGGCGTCTCAGGCTTATGATCACTTCAGATAAATCATGTGTGAGCTGCAAGGTCGTGTGAAGCCTCCAGAGGACATTTCTGAGGAGGTCTTCTTCATCACCTTCAGCAATAACATAGCAGCCTCCACCTCTTGCTTTGCTGTTACCATCTGAGAACCAGGAGAAAGGAGTCCTGGCTGTCCCCGAGGTGCCCAGCAGTGAACCAAAGGGACATGAGGTCATGGCTGCCTCATTAAAGAGGTGGGAGTGAGAAGTGCTGGTGCCGTGGGCCTTCGGAGAAGCTCGGAGATGGTGGAGTCCATCTGATGCTGTGTGTAGCAATGGTGTGTCCAGAGACTTAATTTAGGTTTGTCTAAAAGTGTCCAAAGCTGGGAGCCTCTTGCTGCTGCTATGGGAGTAACAAAACCCCAAGGGTTGGCAAGCACTGTGCCTGGACTCTGGCTCTTCATCCCTCTTGGTGCTGAGATTCAGTGAAGCCTCATTTTCTAAGATAATCTGAGTAAGATTTCTGCCCATTCCTTCTGGTTTTGTGGGTGAGTGAGCTCTCTTCTAACAAGAGACTGTGGGTAATTGTTTGGTAACATTGGCAAAACCAGTGAAGGAGCTGAAGGCATTCTTTGGACCCACTCTCAAAGACATCAGCCTGTACACCAAAATCTTCTGTCCTAGTCAATGGGAGTACTGTACTAAAACATCACATATCCCAGGGATGCAGAGACACCACTCTTAGTTAGCCTCACTCACTTCAACTCTTCTTCCTCCAACAAGAAACCAGAGGATCATATTGCTTGGTTCGCCTTCGGAAAGTGCCTCAAAACCCATCAGGGACAAATACTGCATAGCCGTGACGATACAAGGACAAGGGCTTTGCAGGCAGATGCAAGAAGAAGGAAAGAAGTGCTGCTGATCAGAAAAGACACAGCACTTGTGGGAAGCATTTTCTACAGCTGTTTGGCATTACAAACCACACATATTCCCCTGCCCCTCCACTTAGTGATTTTATTGGGTTGTTTTCTGAAGAAATGAGTTCATTTAGTCCTCTGCCTATGGCTGCTGCATACTAATGAAGCAGTGTTTGTTGAGTCTGAGAAGCCATACAATTCCTTGATCTCCCTGTTCTCTCAAGCATGCAGAAGTTATTGCTATTTACAGATGCCCCTTTCAAAAATCTGGCAGCAAATCAGGCCTGTGCTAGCAAACAGTAGGTAGACCACAAAACACTACTAAAGAATTAGAAAAAAGAATTTGGATCTAGCCAGCCTGTGGTTTGGTTATTGAGAGTTTAGAACAAGCTCATGCCTCAGCCTGGCAAATATTCTCTACTGACCTCAGAGCCCACCACTCCTGGACACAAGCTCCTACTTCCAAAGTTCCTAAATCCCATCTCTATGTCACCAAGTAACTGGTATTCTCTGTAATGAACCCTTCACTAAAGAGTGCAATGCTTTGAAAAACAAAAACAACAACAAAAGGAATAACAGACAAAATAATAAACAAAAAAAAACAACCCTAGAAATACAAAGCATTCCAACGCTTTTCTAAATCCTACATTTCCTTTAGTTCACATTCAGATCTGGACATGTTCAGTCGTGCTCTTTGGTTGTGGTGTGTCTATGTATGGTGTGCACTGAGGAGTCCTGAGGAGTTCATAAAAGAAAACAAAGCAGCCAGTGAAGCGGAGTCCAGTGAGCAGTGAGATCCACATTGTCTGCTCTGGGGGAAGACTGCCGTTACAAGGAGAGCATTCACAGACTTCAGCCTGAAAGAGCACTGAAGAGCTCTGATTTCTGCCCATATTTCCCCACTGGCTAGAACAAAGCATAACCTTTTTCTAGAATTTCATCTCTAATTTAATAATTTCTTGGATGAACAGGTGGATGATGTTCAAATATTTAGTAGCTCTACTGCAGAAACATTTATCCTTGACTCTTAGACTCTTCTGAGGGAGTTCCAGCAGTGAGTTAAACAACCACAAAGACATTACTCAGCCCATTTTTCAGCTGATAACATCTGAGCTAGCTTACCTGCATTGGTTGGGGTCAGGCAATGCGAAGGTACAAGTACCTTGGTGGTAGAAAGTACCTGCAAGCGTCAGCGGAGCGTGTTTGGGGACACTAAAGCACGACAGAAGGTCACCTCAGCAACAGGATTGCTTGGTGCCACTTAGACTGGCAGAAATCGGAGCCAAGCAATTTTAGTTCAGCCCACCGAGATCACAGAATAACAGCAAGTAGGACAGCCCAGGATTTCTTGCTGGAAGTAAATGAACAGATAATTTCTTGTGTGGAACTGTAAAGACCAAGAGGAACTGCAAAACAACACAGATGAAGTAGGAGGTCATTTTAGTTTTATATTGTGACCCTGCATATTTAAATATGGGACTTTATTTTCACTTGGTAACAAGTTCAGCTGTTGTGTTTTGTTTCAATTTTATTTCTTTTAAAATCTCCAGCACCCTTCAAATGAAAGCCCAAACCTAGACCTTTGCAAATCTCCTAGTACACAGAACACTCCTGAAAAACACTCCACATCTTCAGCTGATCACAGAGACCTTGAGAGTTACCCAGCACTCCTCCTAGCACATTGTTCAACTCTTATTCCAGGAGTATTTGCCAGGGACTTCAATACAAACCTTAGCAGAGCAAGACACTCCTGAGCACAGCAAAGCCAGCGGAAGTACTTTTGTGATGTTCTCTCATCTGTTCTCATTATGTTTGCAATAATGTGGTTCTCAGAGCAATGTCACAGCTGCATGAAAACACTCGTGTAGTGATGACAACGATTCACTGAGGGGAACACACTCTAAACTTCACTAATAGCAGAATTACAAACTTCCTTAAGATAGCTATAATACTTTCCTTATCTTTCAAAATAGAGTAATTGCTGTATGCTTCCACCCACAGGGTAGAGGCAAGTTGGACGAGGCTGTTCCTGCAAGCCTTAAAACACAAGTCGAGCTGCAGAACAAAACCTGAAAGGTGGGTTGGCAGAATCCTTGTCAATGTGTGACAAGTTCAAGCTGTCACTGATTTCCTTCAGTACATTAGAATATACTGCATTTCCATGAGAGCAGGAGCCCTTCAGTGGGATTTCTTCAGCATTGCTGTTAAATGAGTATGTAATACACAGTTCCCAAGGATCAAGGCAAATCATAAAATAGAATTAAGATTCCTTACACCAATTCAGGGAAGTACAATCCAAATCAAGATGGCTGTGAAGTCTGAAAGGGAAGGAACAAGATGCTGACATGCGGCTGTTCCTGGAATCCTCAGTCATTTACACCACTGTAGTTTACAAAATTAATTTTATTTAAATAACCAAGAATTGACACGTGTTTTATTGAAAACCTTAGAAGACGAGAGACTCACTGCAGCAAGTCATGTTATTAAATACAAAAAGAGAATTAGTAAAAGGTAAGGTTCACATCCCACATGAAACATGAACACAGTACTTTCAGGAGCTTCATGTTTTAGAGACTAAGAACTCATTACTTATATCAAACAGTTCAAACACACCCACATCACTAAACCTTAGTATTGCACTACTGCTCCCTGTTGAACACACACAAAGCACAAGGTGAAGACAACCCAACAAGTGCCACCCAACAGCAGCACGGCCGTGTCTGCACTGGGATCACCGGTGTGCTCAGCAGCTCACGGCCCTGCGATGAGCTCGTCTCAGTCCTTCAGGAGTATTTGCACAATTCCTTCCCTGAAATGCAGACTCGGCAGAATTCGGTCACGTCAGGGAGCCTGATGGAAGCTGTCTGTGAGATAGCCTTTAAGAATTACGTGGCTGGGCCTGGTTGTGCAAATCCATGTCAGATGACATGTCCAACCAGCACAGCAAACAACCCCAGAGCAGTGCATCTGCATTACCCACAGACACGGGGGGCACTGCCAGAGAGAGTCAGTCTAGAAAAGGTTGGCTATTAAACCCCCACCCACCCAACCTTGTGTCCAAAATTCAAGACAAAGGTCATTTTGCTGTTAACAGAAGGTAGAGGTCCTGGGCAGAGTGGGATGGCATTAAAGCTGAATGGCACATTCCCCAGACCACACAGGAACAAACTGGGATGCTTTTCCAATTTACAAATATCCCTTCCTTTGTCTGTTCCAAGCCAGTTCGGCTTCTGATCTTTAATTACAATTAGGCAATGGGGCATGGTGGGAGAGCAACCTTTCCTCGCATTCACATCTACGTCACGATGGCTTCTGGTGCTTAGCTCTGCTGAGGCACTCAGGTGCTACTCTGTACTATAACAATGTCTTCTCAGGTGGGTTTTGGAGAACAGCACAAATAATATTGCATCCGATGCCACAAACACATTGAAACATGTTCCAAATGTCCAAAAGAGCTTCTACAGATCATCACAAAAATGGAACCAACTTCTCTGATTTCAGTCCAAACTCCAAGAAGGACATGTTAGTCACTAAGACCAAAACACTGACTAGTAGAAATTAGCCTAACATTTAGCTTATGTATCATTGCATTTTGTATAAAAAAATGTTAAGACATTATTTTTATTTTATGAATACTTAGAAAAATCAAAATCCCTAAAGTCTTCTAAGCCCCCTTACACTAAGACTGTTTGCAGGTTCTTTGTCAGTGCCAAGTGAATAATCCCACACTTCACTAACGAGACGACTCATTAAGACATCTTGGGCTGAACACAGCGACCCCCATTTTTCCTGTGAAGACACAGCCAAAACCAGTGGCCAGCCATCACCTGGTACAGAGATTAGCCAGATTCAAAAAACAAACAAATAAAAAACCCCTTTCATGGGGCAGAAAGCCCCCACATGCCTCACCGAGATGGTCACACCCAAGGGAGCAACGTGTCCGCCCGCAGCGTGGCCATCTCTTTTTGATATTTGCAGGGCTATGTTTCCCACCTCTGTACAGATTAGTGCTCCTTCCTGATGCCAGCTTCACCTGCACTCAATGCATTTCACTTTTTACTCATAATAGGAATTTTTTTGTTCTTGTTGTTTCTTTTTTTTAAAAAATTTTCTTATTTTATAAATTATGGAAGCCTACAGCATGCTTTTTCGGGTATGCGACTTATGCCTGTTATTCAACAAGCAGTCTGTAAACTGGTCTGTCCTGCGAGGGGCTGTCAGGCTCGCAGGGAAGTCACACTCTAAGAGCAGCACCTTGTGTTCAGCACAGTAGAGGCAGAGGAGAAGCCCTCCTGCAGCACGAAGCTCCCGTTTGCTGGGCTGGAAGGCATCAGCATGAAGAGTCAAGAAGTCTTTGGCGAAGTTTCTTATCTTCTCTCAGGCTCACGTGGCCACTTGCATCATGGTCTGTCAAAACTAAGCAGAAAGTAAACCTTTAGAAGTGAAAAGCCACGAAACCACTCAACATTTTTGTTTATGGAACTGCAGCAGGAGCAGAGGCTGCAGCAGTGCAAAGATGCTGCAAAGAGGACAGAGCCAGGCTCTTGTCAGTGGTGCCCAATGCCAGGACAAGAGGCAATGAGCACACACTGGAGCACAGGAGGTTCCCTCTGACCATCAGAAGCACTTCTATGCTGAGTAGGTGATGGAGCACTGGCACAGGTTGCCCAGAGACTGTGAAGTCTCCTCCTTGGAGATCTCCCAAAGCCACCTGGACGCGGCCCTGAGCACCCTGCTTGAGTAGGGGCTTAAGCAGAGGGACCCAGAGGTCCCTCCAACCTCAGCCATTCTGCTCCTATGCACTCCAGAGTCAACATCCACCACAGTTTTGCTAACGTGATGCTGATTAAAACATGACATCACTGGTGACAGGTGAAGAGATGGGGAGTGATGGGAGAAGTTTTGCTGGTGGACAGCGAAGTCCATCAGTCAGAACAAGAGCGTTGTGTCAGCCAGAGCTGGTCACGAAGTGGCAGCTTCTCTCTGCAACACATTTTAACGCAGCTTCAAGCATCAGTTTTTTCTGCGCTAAAGAGAAGCAAACTCAAGGCCTTTGAAATGTTTACGTCAAATAAAAATAGACTCAAAAGTTCAGCTTTCAGATAGAAATGAGTCAGATTTTCCGTTAGCTTTTTCAGCTCGCTAAGCAGACACCTCCACCTCAGACTTCTAAATCCTCTTAGCAAAATGATCCACCTGTATCCTCAAGAAGGGTCACATTTAAAGAGAAAACTATGTTCTGCCAGAAGTACTCCAAGATGCTCTTCTAGAGCTGGCTGCCAGGAGTCCTTAGTCCTTATATGGACTAAAATAATTCTCACTGTCCTTATTTCCCCTGCTGTACAAATTCACTTCTCCTCTAAACCTCAGCCTACCAGAAGTGCTTGACCAAAGCACAAAGGATCAGTTGTCCTCTGGATTCTGCTGCTTCTTTTTTCCTATTAAGCACAGGGCATGGTTAATTGAAGAGAAAGACGACTTCATGTTTTCCTGTCTTTGAAACAGCTCTTTAACCTGCCTGCTGGGGTCAGCTGCAGGATGTTTCAAAGAGTCTTCACTTCTCCAAGTGAAGGACTTTGTGAGGAGGCAGCCCATGGGGTCTGAGCTCCACCACTGAGAGGACATAGGTGCTGGTGTCCTGTGGCTTCTGTGGGACATCTGTGACAGTGGCCACTTTTACATCAAATGGGAAGAAAGATTTTCCATCCCTTTCTTTCCCCTCTGTCTGTATATTTGGCTTCTCTTCTGTAATTTGGATCTTGATTAGAACCACATTTAAGATATTCCAAGTTTATTAAATTTTTTTAGCACAGAATATAATGCCAAGTCTCCTTTAACAACAACTGGTCAGAGCCAGTCATGTCTGGAAACTGCTGGGACTGTTCAGAGAGCAGGTGCACCAATCCAGAGCCTGAATGAGATCATTTTGTCTGCAAAGTAATTTTTGCCAATTTGCCTTCCTCTCTGCTTAAGGAACAAAAGCACACTCACTGGCCTCAGTTCCACTTCCCTTCTTTTGTCATTTTCTGTTCCTCTGTCAGCAGCAATTCTGAATACCAGACTTATTTTTATATTAATCTAAGTTTTCTGATATCCCAAGCACGTGACATAGGCATGTGAATGAAGTTACAGCAGTTATTGCATACAACATAGCAAGGTATAAGCAGGTCCACTTTCTTGTAGAATATATTGAAGTGTTTTTGGTAGGAATACACACCTAGATGCAGTCTGTTTTGTTCATTATTAATGATTTTTTTTAATTAATGGATTCCTTATACCAGCACATTTGGATGGTTTGGGGTTTTTTTGCTTGTTCTCTTTTATGGTTGGACTAGATGATCTGGGAGGTCTTTTTGAACCTTGATGATTCTACGATTCTATGAAAGAAGCTCAGGTCACCTTACCTTGTAGCTCGGTTGCGTCTTTTTCCAGCTCTTCTACAGTTGTTTCTTCAGGCTTCCCTGGCACCGCTGTCCCTGGCTTCCCATCAACAGTATCTGTCTTAATGGTACCAAGGTTTATCAAAAGTTGCATGACATCAAACTTCTCAGAAACCGCAATGTTCTCCAGCACTTTGAGGCATTTATATGACTTCAGCTCACTCACGTTTTCCTCAAGAAAGAGGAGGTAAAGGCTTAAGTCATCTAAACACTTTGACTTCAGTTTCAGGACATCAAAAGTCGGCAGGATTTCATAGACTTTGAGGATACCCGAATTCCAGCGGAAGGGCACAAACATGGCGTACACCACCAGGGGCATCACCAGGAGGTAGACGATCAGGTTGATGTAGCTGAGCACCTTGAAGACACCGACAGCAATCAGCTTGCACTGAACAACTTCTGGAACAGTTGTGTCATTCTTTAAGATTCCCGTCTTGATGGTGCAGAGAAACTCATCGCTCAAGGAGGAGAGGCTGATGTAGTAGCTCAGGTAGAGGCACGCAAGGAAAATAATCACAAGAGTGAGCAAACGGCAGAAGATGTATTTGATTATTAGGCATTTGGAATTCTTCTTTGTCTTCAAGTACTGCTCCACAATTGGGTATTTAAAGTGGCTTTCAGAGATTTCCCATAAGCTGAAAGAGAAGGAAAAAGTAAATCACACAAATTAGATGCTGCAGCATTCACCTATCTCAGACAAGTCTAACACTCTAAAATAGATACCAGGTTGGGTTCTTCCCTGCTGGGGTAAATCAGCAGTAGTTCTGTTATAGTCAATGGTAAAATAACACCAGTTGCATCAATAATGACAATCTTATACAGAAAAGTCACTTACAAGCAAATAGAACTCAAGCACTGGAAACTGGAAAAAAGGTATTGACCTTGCAGCAAAACAACCTTGTTCCTTGTGCAAAACAAAGCAGGCATTGCATGTACATCCACAAAGGGAAAGAGACTCCCAAGCACTCCTTCAGATACAGTGTGCTGCGCTGCCTTCCACTCACCACGGCAAGTACTGGAGAGCAGATCACAGAATCAGAGAATGGTTTGGGTTGGAAGGGGACTTAAGGATCATTAAGTTCCAGCCCCCCTGCTGCAGGCAGGGCTGCCAACCCCTATACCATCAAGTACTAGATCAAGTCTACTAGATCTCTGGAGATCCCAGCACATTGCTCCTACCCCAACACGCACAGAAAAATGGGTACCCCACCCAGGGTGAGGCAGCCACTGGATCTGGTTAGAGCAGTGCACCAATTTGATCATTGCTTTTTTGCTTTCGTTAGTAAGTTTTGGTGGGAGAGAGGAGCTGTTGTTTGTGGAGTTTTTTTGCTGTCATGTTTGTTGTTGGTTTTTCACTTTGCTTTAACCAGAAGCTCTGCAGACCCAGACCTAAAAGGGGAGAAGAAGACATGTGACAGCTCTGCCTCACACTGAGAAGTGAGGACTGCAGCCCCTCTTGTTTTCTTATCTCAGTAGGTAAAACTAATTAACACCTACAACCACCAGGACATCTCAGGTAATTAATAATCTGAAGAGCTCATCAAATGTTTTCTTTGGCCAAGAAAAAAAAAGTTGTAAGTTCCATCTCCAACTGCTCACTGTAATTATTTCTGATGTCTTCTATTTTTTTTAATCAATTCTAAAAGATGTCAAGTCACCATTGGGTCCTTCACAACAGATCTCTTGGTGAGGGCAAGTGGCACCTCCATTCAGAGCTTAAGGAGAAGAGCAAAGAGAGCTGAGCTCCAGCATCCTACCTCTGTGTCAAGTTTTCATTAGCAGTTGGAACAAAGTCACTGGGGTCCCTGGCGTCTCCGCTACGGACGCTATTAGCAGCTTTGATTGCCCTGTTGTAGGCTTTGTCAAGTTCTTCCATAATAAATTTCAGGTCTGAAGAGAGGTGAGGTGCTGCCGTGAAGCGCCAGAACAGAGACGGGAGGTACAGCAGGATGGCAACGAGCAGGAGGATGTACGGGAAGAACTGAAGGGAGAAAAGTTCAGGTTAGGCTCTGCCTATACATAAAAGCAGTCAGCCAGCCCCCACTATCCCCTGTAAGTCTACTAAATTCCCCATAAGCCTATTAAATTCCCTACAACTTTATTTAGATACTTTCACTAAAGCCCCCTTTTTTTTTTTTTTTTTTATCAGGGATATGCAGGGGAGTCAAATCCCTTTTCAGACAGCTGCAGTAACCTCACTACTGCTTAGAGCTTTCAAAAAAAAAAAAATCCAAAAAAGCAGAATAAAATTACCACAATCCTGATAACATTTTCACTGCATATAGAGGACTGCACCACCTGGACTGAACCTGAGGCATTAACCTCATGGAGGGGGCAATGGACATGAGAGGAACCACAAACAGCAAACCCAGCCAAAGGAGCTATCAGAAGAGGACAGTGCCACATAACTCTCCCTCCCAAATGTGTTATCACTGTTCATAGCAACTAAAATGCCCCAAACACTGGTGAAAATTTCTCCTGCTGCCAGTTAGTAGTCAGATGGTTAATGAACAGATTTTTATAGCAGTTTATCTGCCCATAAACAAACACAGTTGTTCAGAGTGCATGGCATAAAGACTGTAAAAACATAACTGCGGTTGTAATATCTATGAATATTCAAATATTTTTAGAGAACTCCTAATGGAAACCAACACATGGGATCAGAACGGCCCGCTGCTATGCAGAGCTGAGAGGCCAGCCCTCCTGCTGAGCCACTGCTTAGGGAAAGGGCTGAAGCAGGCATTAAACACAGCAGCCTGAAATCTTTCTTTTTCCTACTTATCACCAAGTAGTTTTCCCACCATGAGATTAAATCTCTAACTCCCTCCAGCTGCTGGAAAGAAGGTTTTTCTACCTGCTGTGACATTATATTCAAGGTGTACACTCACACATAACATTACACCTACAGAGACATGATGCGAGATCTAGCTAGACAAGTCCTTAGTTAATACAACGCACTGTGCAATTTGACTGGCCTTTAATTCACTACATTCAGTTGATAGTTTCACTTAACGCAAACCCAGCATCAGTTCCTAAGGAACTTTAAGTTAGTTTTGACAAACAAATTTTGAATCAGACTGAAGTTATCTTCGATGTTATAGCTGCACAAGTGCACATTCATTGGAAAAGCCAATGGGGAATTTTAGAGGAAGTTGGGCTGAAATCGTTAGTCATCAGGTGGGACAGCTCTGCTGACATCAGTGGATCAGCAGATATTTATAAGACGAAAATCTGGACCTAGTATTAGCTTGTGTTTGCATTAATCAGGAGAGATTGAAGTTTCATAGGCACAAAATAAGTAATCAGACGTTGCTAAGCACTTTATCCAGCAATGCCGCTTCTGATATCATTCACCAATAAAACAAAATCCCACATAGTTATTAATGCTAGGAATGATATTAGGGAAATGAAACCTGACCTCTTAAAGGAGCTTCATTCAGCATCTGGAAACTGTAATATGAGCCAGCTTTTGGGATGTGCATGTTGTCTGCACAGCAGTCACATTGGAAATATGTGAAGCACAGTAAGACAAAACCATGAAAAGTATTAAATAGCCACAAAAAGCAAATATTGCCTTCTCTCTTCCCTCCTTGCGCACAGCAGGTAACTACAGATCACTCAATTTTCTCCAGGTCTACCATTTCCAGTACAGGTATAATGCCCTGACACTTCCAGTGTGGTTTTGTAAACATAGCATCAACTCAAACTCAACAGCTCAAGAATCTGCCCTTCCCATTTATCACTGTGGACAACGCCATCTGGTCTCTCCAGTCAAAGTCCTGGTGACTTACACTGCCCACACCTTGGGGTCTCATAGCCAGGATCATTCAGCCCTCTGAATTCCACATTATCTAGAAAGAACCTCCCCCATCTATGAACACAAATTCACCTACGCTCCTCAGCCCGGATTGCTGCAGCACCGTTTCCATGGGCCTCAACAAATGCTAGCTTGTAGAAGACTGCTACAGATCTGTTTGACCTCACTTACTTCTGCCATACACCTCCCAACGCCCTTCCACTGATGCCAGGCAGGGAAAGAAACAACATCCCCTAAATTAGTAGGGAGCCACCAAAGCATCTTACAAGGCTTATACCATTTGGCTTCACCACTCATTCCTTTGAAAATGTACAGGCATCAGAGGACTTATGATTTCCCTTTCTGATCCTCAAAACTGGAAAAAAACACCATCAGTATCTGGTTAATCTGATTTCTTGCCTACAGAAGATGTGACAAGAGATATGATGGTTGATACATTGAAGTCACAGCCCAAAACTTAAGTCGTCCCAGTCTCCGTGTCTTTCTTTACCTAGAAAAAGGCTCTGGTGGCACATTCTGCACTTACGTAGCAGTGGCACCAGCTGTGATGCTCTGCCCCAGACCTCCTCCTATCCCACCCACCTCCCTGCCCTCCCACAGCCTTCCTCCCTCACACCTCCTCCTCTCCTGGACTCCTTTACCACTTCCTCTTCACCTACAGATGTCATACTACTGGGTAAAGACATGTTTGCCACAAACTTCTTAAAACCCCCAAAACTGTGGCAGATGGAAGCACGAGGAGACACAATGCAGCTCTTGCCCAAATGGTCTCAAAACCAGAGCAGCAGCATGACCACCAGTCCAGCCCTTTTAGTTCGGAAACAAAGCCTGCATTTGTCAGTCCTTCCACAGCACTTGATGCTTCTCCATCCTCCTCAGATTCTGGCTCCTTTTAAAAAGGAAAGACATTTGTCCTATTCGTTAACAGCAGGCTTATATAACTGGCCAATTGTTCTGAATCATTAAAATTTAGGGTCCTGAACCAATAGGCAGAAGTGAAAATGCAAAGTCATCTAGCACGAGTCCTAGGTTTTAGAACAACAGACTTGGATTATCCAGCTCATCTGACCGCATTTTACAGTCATGCACAAAGACTTCTCGTTTTACAAACTGGATGCTGTGGCATTCACACATGGATGAGCATGTGCAATATGCCCTTTTTTTATGTATTTACTTCAAAGGCACTGAATACACAGTGGGGAAGTGCAACTCCAGTCATAGACAGCCTGTAGTAATTAGATGAAATGGGAAGTATCGCTGACCTCAAGGGCTATACAGACAGAGAAAGTTACTTCCCTAAAACTCAGTTTTTCCTTTGCTGTACATCAAGTTCCGTCCCAATGGCAAGTTCACGGTGTTGGACTGAAGGTGGCATATGGCATGGCAGATCATCCATGCACATCAAAATGCTCACACTTCATCGATGTGTGCTGTTTTCTTACATCGACTATAAACAGGTTGAGCAGTGCTGAATCAATACTGTGAATGGAGAAGATAAACAGCCCTCACGTGTGGAACAGGAACTCCAGGAATCCATTTAGCTCGCTTGAAGTCACGGCCATTTATTCTTGTGTCTGCATTTGTTTCTCCCATGAAAATTATCTGCACAAACTGAATGCATGTTTTCCAGAACAACTCTTGTCTTACTGGGACTTGCAAACATTTGTCTTCAGATAAATATTCAGAATGCATAAACAACCCACACTACATTTCCGTTCCCAATGCACACACATTGCCCACACTGATAAAACTAGCACTCCAAATATCAAAATGAATTCCAGATATTCTCTTGGCATGATTTTTACCACCTTTTTCTGGAATGCCAGAGGAAAGCCTCCACAAAAGGGCATCCACTGGGACAGCTGGAAGCTAACACACAGCAACACGAGCACAACTCCCAGCAACAGTGACCAGCCAGGTGCAGGGCAGATAAACTGCCGAGGGAAACAGTCATCCCAGGCTGGAAAGAAGCTGGAAAGCACAAGATCCCAGGCTGTCTCTAAGGCTGTTAAAACACTCTTCTGAGTTTCTAGAGGTTGACTCGTGTTCATGAAGACGTGCTTCAGTCCCTTTGAACTAATTGCTGAGCTAGCTGCTGATCAACCTGTTCTACAAAGTGCATACACGAGTGAAGAAGCGCCTGAGTAATCAATCTGCATGTGCAGATAAGACATTGGAATCAAAGAATCATCTTTTAAAGATGCATTATTATCATGCCCTCCTGAAAATGAAGGAAAAATCAGACTAAAACCTAAAAGAGCCTTTTAGGTAACATCCTCAGCTTCATCTGCACTGAGATCCTGTAAGTACACAGAAAACAAGTTGAAAGGGTTTTTTAATAACTTCTTCATGCGCTCAAATATGGTTTTGATGTTCAAAGAAAATACATCTGCCAATGGTGGAGTGGCCCAAAAGGCATTTGATAGGACCTGGTCTACAGAAACCCTGCTGAGAGCTGGATAGACCAGCTGGCAGCAGGAAGAACCACTTCAGCGACATGAAGAAAACAAGTTTTCTCACTTTACTGCATCTTCAGTCCTTATTTATTACGGGCAAACACTATTAAAATGACTGCAAGCATCCAGACTCTTGCTGTACTTAATAGTGGTAAAACACTAACTTTAAGTACAATAACACAGAGCTGTTAAATTGCTTGGGTCTGAATTACAGTCCTGAGAAAACAGACTGGCATACAGCAATGCTAAACACAGAAGGAAGTACTGGAACAATTCTACTGATTTGGGATCAAAATATTTTTCATAAAATATTAGATGACAATGAAACATCATCTTCTTCAGACTCAAATTGGACTCAACAATCCTCGTAGGACCCTTCCAAGTCAGGATATTCTACGCTTCTATAATTCTGTGAAATTCCTCTATGCCAATGGGAAGAGTTCAAGCAAAGGAACCATGTCCCAAACTGGCTGACATCAATAAATGCTTCCAGAACCAAAGCTATTAAGCTCCCCCTGGATACAATCCTATTCCAATTGCAGTCAATGAGAGATGTTCACTGGCTTTCAGGGCAGATGCACGAGCTGTAAATGACTCATAATACTAAAGGTTGCCAAGTGGTTGAGAGACTATCCTGCCTCCAGAACTGAAAGTGAATCTCAAACCTTTTTTTATCTCTCCTGTTACTTGCTTTCTGCTGCAATACAGCTTAAAAACTGCATTTTTCCAGCTTTGATTAGTAAGACTAATGTGACTAAACTTGCTGCAATACCACACATTCAAAGAATGGCTCAGAAATGTGTCTCCATTCCAGTTTCCTCACACTGGCAGCCTCTAATCCCTCTGGGTGGGGCTTTGAAGGTGAAAGATGAGGAGTCCTCAGTCAATGGGAAGCTGTATGAACAGTGAGTAACAAGAACCTGGTAACAACTGTGTTTGTAATCATACCAACAGCACCCTGAAGGACCTCAGGGGGTTTTGTGTATCTACAGACAAGCAACTCAGAAAGCAACACACAGGCCCACAGTAAGCCTCACTTCTACTACAAAAAGGTGAGCATTTTATAAAAGGTAAGCTAACCTCACACACACAAAGACTTCAGACCCTCTGAATTTCTCTGTATGAAATGCCTTGAGAAGTGGTAAGTCCCACAGCACCTACCCTGCCTGTTGTCGGAGATCTGAGCCAGATGACTGATTTTACCTTGTTGTGCCACGGGTGAAGACCTCTCCCTCATGCTGTCAGTCGCACACACAGCAGTGTGCAGATGAACTCTCTGCCCTCATTTCACAGTGGTACTGAGCCCCTTCTCCTCAAGAACCTACTCCCTTTGCCTCAGCATTGCTAACTTCCATCTTCTTCCTTGACTCTTTCCAATTAACAGTAGACCACAAAATAGAGCAACTTAAAAAGCATTACAAGGCTATAGGCAAGAACATCCCAGCAATCTAAGTTTAGGGGCTAGGGAGAGGCCACTGCTCGATGTCCAGCTGCCCCACGACTTGCTTGGTTGCCATCACAAGCCATTAAGACGATGCTCATTGCTCTCCCATGTGTGTCTGTATAGATTTCTCTGCACACCACGGATTTAAACATCTTCACAGTGCACTGTCTTTTCCTACACTACAATGGCCACTCGCAGTGGCCAAAAGCTTCCTTCCATTCCTGTTCAAAGTCAGGCTACGTTTTATCAGAACAGGCCATCAGCTGGAATACTCATTGTTAGGGACAAGAAGCAACCTGCATAAAGGGAGCAAACGTGAATGCTTTGCAAGTAAATGCACTGCTGCCCAGAATGCAGGGAAAAAAAAAAAGCCTCAAGCATTATATGAAGAAAAGAGAGACCAACAGTCCCTGCTGGCCCTGCACACACACCCTGCCCTTGCAGTGTGAAGCCTGCTCTCCTCTGAGCTCACACAGGCTCCTTTTCCTCACCAGCATCACCCTGCTCCCACAAAGGCTCTGCACCACACATTTTTAAGATAGTTCACTCAAAATCTAAGCCGCAGAGCAATGAGCTGTTAGCTGCCTTGCAGCACAGAGCTTGCATCGGGAGACAGCCGCAGCCGCGCTGCGTGCCAGCCCGCAGCTGCAGGCCCTGCACCCAAACAACAGCCACAGGCCTTCAGGCACCAAAGGCTGGTGTGACCAGCTGAGCACTGCTTCCTGCCTGGGAACCTGTCAGCGAGCCAGAAGTAGAAGGGAAGGAACTAATATCATGGGGAGAGGCAGAGCACACCTGGGTTGCCCAGTCCTGAGGAGGCCGAGAGGCAACCTCAGCACTTTCTGCAGCTCCACGACAAGGGGAGGCAGAGGGCTCTGCTCCTGGGAATCAACAGCAGAATGGGAACAGCACAGAGCTGCACTGGCAACGGTCAGGCTGGGCACTGGGAAACATTTATTTACTGTGAGGGTGGTCAGATACTGGGACAGGCTTCCTAGCGAGGTGCCTGATGCCCCAGGGCTGTTGGTATTTAAGAGGCATTTGGATAATGCCCTTAATAATATGCTTTAACTTCTGGTCAGCCCTGAAGTAGTCAGGCAGTTGGGCTCGATGGTCTTTGTAGGTCCTTCCAACTAAGTATTCCATTCCATTCCACTGGCTGGCCTCCAAACAGCATGCGCAGCCCCGATGCCTGGCGCAGTGGCAGGGCTGGTGGCCAAGCACAGGCTTGTAGGTCAGGCCTAGGCACCCCAGCTCTATTACAGCTGTGACTCAGCCGTTCAGACATGCTGCTCACTGCCAGCCTGCAGGGTTTGACAAGGAAACATCACATACCATCTGCCATAGAGGAACTGTGGCAATAACTTGCACCGACTCCTGAGACAGCACCAGTCAGCATGTTAACACGGGCTGTGTCACAAAAGCACGACTAAAGCTGATTTGCCATGGCTGGCAAACTAGGATACTTATAGCTGCAACTGCCAGCTATCAACCACAGGATAAAGTTCAAAGAAAGAAGGCAGGTAACAAGAACTCATTTCCTCGATAGAGGGAGGGAGCAGGCGGGGGCCCCACCTGCCCAGGCTGACAGCACTGCAGGATGTCCCAGCAGCTCCGGCCTCTGCAGCTCTGGCTGAAGAGAACTGCAGCACTGAGTGAGCAACGATGAGTTTCAGCTGGAAACCAACCACTTTGGCTTTAATGTTCATGAAATGGAGGACCGCTGGGTCAAGGCTATGAGTGGAACTCACTGGGGATGGCAGTAGTAAACCCTTACAGCCAGGGATGTGGAGCAATGAATGAATCAGAGGCAGCCTGTGAACGGTCTGTGTGAGGAGATCCAACCAGCTGGCTGGACAATACAAGCTGAGGTATTGGATGTGCCAGCAGAGCCCAGAAGAACAGGCATCGCATGTCCTGAAGCTGAGCTGCCCCTAACACCAGGCCCTCCTCTGCTTCCCATGGTCCTTGGGGTGACTCGCTGGGGCACAAAGCTGTGACCTGGATCTGGGAGCAGCACAGCTCCCAGCAGTGCCACTCCTGAGGTAATAAAAGGGCAGCACAGAATAAAACCCACACATCCAGCAGAGCTCCAGCAGCATTTCTCACTTCAGCATCAGCACTGCCCAAGCAGGGCTGTGCTGTACCTCGAGGCGAGTGAGCTCCAGGCATAGCCTTGTCAGAATCTGCAGCTCCTGCAGAAGTCCAGCCAGCCCCTTTGAGCCATCTCAAGTATCTCAGTACTCACAGCACCTTTTAGCCACGGAACAGGCCTCTTGCTGGGCATTCTGTACAATGCTGCTTTGCTTGCAGAGGTGAAAGGTTCAGTGGGAGCAACCCGAGGAAGCTCAGAAAAGCACACTGAAAACAGGTTAAATGTGTTGGTGCCCGTGATGTTCTTCATCTCTCCCAAAATTCATATCTGCCCTGAGTCCAACTCTCTCCAACTGGTCAAGTATAACACAATAAAAATATCAAATGTTTTTATTATCCTGCTTTCCTAAATTAAGGTTTTGATACAGCATTAAGTCAGCTGCTGTGTCCTGTATCCTGATGTTACAGTAGTTCCCCTTTAAGGGCATGTTGGGCACTCAGCTCCAGGGCAACACATCAATGTTATTTTTGTGTCAGATAACTGATGACACTTGTTAATCTAGCACAACAGATCCTCTATTTAAAAGCAGAAAATGTCTCTTCCTTACTTCCAATGGGGGTAGTGCTGGAGAATAAAACATTCTCTCTAAAAACAGAGAGTCAAATCAAAGCCAGGGATTATACCAGAAAAGAATCATACAATCACAGAATGGTTTGGGTTGGAAGGGACCTTAAAACCCACCCATCCCCCTGCTGTGGGCTGGCTGCCCCCCACCAGCTTAGGCTGCCCAGGGCCCATCCAGCCTGGCCTTGAGCACCTCCAGGGATGGGGCACCCACAGCTCTCTGGGCAAAAGAAGAGGAATGAGAAAGGTAATGCAAAGGCAGGCTTCTACGTGGGGCCAATATTTCCGCAAGGAGACCTGTACATACTTTATGGAGCCAGAGGGGAATGTTCTCCAGGTTGTTGTGGGCTGCCTGCCTCTGCTGCACAGCTGCCCAGCAGTAGGAGTCCACATAGGCAGCCTGGCGCCAGGAGAAGGAGCTGGGTGCGAAGCAGCTTATCTGGGCACCTGGAAGACAGAGCAGAAGCAGTCATGCACTGGGAAGATTATATGAAAGAAATCAAGTTTAGAGAGAAAAGCTCACACTTGTGATTTTGTATCCAAAGCTATTACATCCAGTGATAGAAGGAAGCACCGCAGCTCTGAGAATCACCGAATTCCCACAGAACTGTACCCAAAACTCCCACTGAGACTTTCTAATGTCTCCTAAAGGTTGAGACAGATGTTAGAAACACCCATCCTTTAGGCCTATTTCATAATTTTGAGGGGAAGACTGTTATCTCCTCCTCCTTCTTGGCTCAACTTGGCCAAAAGGGAACCAACAGGTGAAAAGTGTGACCAGATAGGACTGGTTTCCCAAGCAAACAGCTACCACAATATATTGCCATATCTCAAGGACAAAGAGTGGTTATTTGGCATGGAGCCATCAGTGGCTCCTTAGATGAGAGCTGTTAAAATAGGATGAGGGGTTTTGTTCTTCTTTCTGAAGCTTTGACAGCCAAAGCAAAATACAAAGTTTCCAGCAGGCTTTTCCAGATGCTGAAACACAATAGCTGTTACTCCAGATGATTACACAGAGTGGAGGTGGCTCTTCCATGAGCAACTCTATTCCAAGAACAGCCTCCAACGCTTCCTCCAGCACAATGCAAATGCCAAAAGAGCAAAACAGAGGAATAGTGCTACTTTTTTCTTTCAATTTTTTTCCAAAGTTAGTGCTAGCTGGCATTGCTGTGTGCTTTATGAGACTACATTTCTCTGTAAGACCGCTGTGTCTGTTTGCTGGTTTAGCTTTCAGACAATAAGAACTGCTTTTGTGACAGAGGGTGACTGCATTAGCCCTGTAACTTGTACAGCCTTTTTACGATGTGGCATAGTCAAGGGGCAGTATAAATGAAAGCCTTTCCTCATGAGTCACTGTTACAGTCATTTCTGAGGCTGTAGTACCATAATGACACGGCCTGACCTGTCACAAGCCTCCCTTATGGAAAACAAGTTGCTGTTTATCAGACCAGAGCTCACGTGGTTTAACAAACTTGGCACAACACAAGCACTTGCACCCTCCCAAAGCTTCGGGAGTTTATGCTTTCCAGAGAAACCCCTTTATCAGTGGAAGGTCAAGAAACAACCCGCAGGAAAAAAAATAAAGAAGAAAAAAAGGATGCAATTGGAGTGTCTGTCCTCTGCTGGATGGGGACCATTGATGCTCTGCTCTCCCTAACGAGCCTCCTGCTGCTGGCTGTGCCCGAGTGAAGCAGTACACAAGTGGCCCTTTCTAAGGGCGAGCAATAGAACTGTTCAGTAAGATGCTCTGTCCTATCTGTGTCTGTAAATCTGCAAAAAGAATGGTGTGCAATGTGTTCATGCTCATGAATGGGTGGGAAGTCACTGAAAGCGATGGAATCTTCAAACCAGCGTTGAGCAAGGCAGCCTCCTCCAAAGCAGTGTAAGAACAGCTTCCTACCAGGACAGGCACAGCAGTCCCAGGGTGCAGCACAGCAGGGAGCTTGGCTCTTCAGATCCCCAGCACTCCAGCAGAAAGGACTCTGGAAACCTTCAGACCTTCAGCCAGGAGCTCAGGGTAAGAGGCAAATATCATCAGGAGCTGGGGATCCTCCAGTTATTGCCCTGGTGTTTAATTAACTTAGTGCAGTCCTGGCTGTAAATGTGTGCTAATACAAAGTACTCTTTGGTACTAACCATGGTATGTTAAGACTTAGGACATTTTTCTGCATACTCTCCACCATGCTCAGATTATCAAATGCAGCTGAAAATCACCATGATTTTACACCTTTCTTTCCCTTCCTTCTCCCCTTCAAAAGAACAACAGCAATAAATCTACACAGACAATTTACTTTATGTTTGGACATTATGGAGGAACTGAAAATCTGTAGTTTTAAGGACTCGATGATCTCTTGAGGTCCCTTCCAACCCCTGCAGTTCTGTGATCCTGTGAAAGGGCCAAAGGAACAGCTCCTGACTGGGTGCCATGAAGCCATTCCTGCCCCTTTGCTCCCACTGGCAACAGCACAGCAGCAGCCAAGCTCATAGCAATGTTGGGGAGGTGCAGTGCACAGCAAGGAGGATGGAGAATAACAAACATCTGCACTCATTATTAAGCAGGAACCACAACATAGTCCTTGGCCATGTTATCATTACATACTTTCTAAAAATCATTCCCTAGTATGGATTCAAAGGGGATTTAACTTCGACTTCTGCCAAGAAATGAGCATAAAAAAAAACCAAAAGTGGTTGCCCTAAAGAGAGACCACGCATGAGAGCTGCGGGAAGTTAAGGCAGCAACAGCAAAAGATGCGCACCTGCATGTGACAAAAAGTCACTTGTGCACACGGATGAGGACTGCCAGCTCTGTCTATGTCCCCTGACAGCAGGAACTACTTGCAGTCACACCACTGAGCCCAGGGACATGCCTGTGTCACTGCAACCAGGGAGCAGCAAGGTGAGCTGTCACCTGGCCCAGCCTCTGCACGGCTTCATGCTCACCTTGCCAACAGCCCCCAGGTGTCTCCTCCATCCTGGCACAGGAGAACCCATTTCTTCTGCAGCTGGTTACTCTGCAGCTCCCACCCAGCCCTGGAAAACTCAGCATGGGATAGCCCACAGGTGGAGGTCCTGCACTTGTGATATCTTTCCATCTGCTTTCCCTAAGTCCTGCAGGCTCATTTGGGAGGGATCAGCCATCAGAGGTCTGAGAGATGAAGTCCCAGTTCCAGCTGGGGCTCCTCAGGGTTCAGGAAGCCCACCCTGGCTCCTGTGGTCCAAACAGAGATGGGAATATTGCTGTTGATGCTAAACAAGCAGGATTCAAGTCAGTTCTGCCATTCCCACCCTGCTGCCCCTGTAGGTGCTGTCCAAAAGCAGAAGCCTACCTACAGCAAGACACTTCCAGACTCCCAAGGAAAATTCCAGACAGGAAGCAGGCTGGCAAAGTGATACTGGCAGAGGGCCAGCTTCCCCAGGCTGTACCCTCATCCCCCACCAGGGAGTGGGTACCCAGCAGGCAGGGCTGGGTTCCTCCCCAGCAGCTCAACACCTCTTCCTACCTAGGCATCTAATTAAGATATTAGCTAACAGAGAGTGCCTCCAAGAATCAATGTTAGTCACTTGCTGAACTTCTTTTCCTGAACCAAGGTCAGGCAGTTTGCAACTAACAGGATTAATCCTTTAATAAGTAATTACTTGCTTTCTACTACACTGCAGTCACTGGGAAGAGATTTGTACAGGCTTAGATGACAACCTAGCCATTAATTACTACTATAATGTTGCACTAGGCAAGATGAACCAGCCATGATATTCAAACACCTGATTTTATCTAGCAAGAATTAGCTACATTAGCAGCCACAAACAAGAAAATCAAGCAACGTGTACACAATGCACAGACTGCCAGGCACCATCCAACACACACTCTCCACACCAACATTAAACAAACAACCCCACATTTAAAAATATGCAAGAAGATGTCCTGATGCATGCCAAAGAAGAAGAAACTGTGGGTGTGCAGACATACATTAAGAGCAGACCAGAAAGAATGTGCTTATTGGATTTATAGATGCTTCTTATGGACCAAAGTGGCCCTTTGGGTGAAGGAGAGCAGTCACTGTGTTTAAGAAGGAATTGTGGAGAGGGATACATGGGTGCACAGAAGGAAGAAAGGGAAAAAAAAAAACAAAAAAAAAACTGTTCATGAAGCCTGACTTTGGCAACGGGGTAGTAGAAGATAAAGCCCAGGTGATGCAATATTTAGACAGAGGAGCCAGCAAGTATCTGTCCCTCTCCATGGGACTGGCAGCGATTCCTCAGGGAAGTCTCAAAACCACACAGTGGGAAAGAGCTCAGTATTAATCAGGAATGCCTTCAGAGTGACTGATTTTTTTAATAATGGGGAAAAAACTTGCAAATGAAATTCCCACCAGTGAGATATACAAAAATATACAAAGTTTCTCTTCACCTGAAGAAGGAGAAACATCTCAGAACTGTGGTGATGCCAGAGGGATGTGATGCTTTTAAAATGAATTCCCCAAAAGTAGCTTTCTCTGTAGGAAATGAAAGCCTGTCTCTCAAAGACAATTTAGACTTGCCAATGAAGCAAATGTTGTTACAGCTTTGCCCCAGCTCTCAGGGCAGGCCTGTCTCAGGCAGTCATAATTTCTGCTCTTCACTGAGGGCTCTTCACGTGCCAAAGAGCTGCATGGCATACACTGCCATGGAGAAATCATAATCAGTAAACAGCTGGAAATCCACGGGCTGCACCACCAGAGGGGTGGCAGCAGGGAGATGGAGGGCATTGTCCCTCTCTGCCCTGCCCTCGTGAGGCCCCATCTGGAGCACTGCGTCCAGGCCTGGGGCCCCCAGCACCAGAAGGATGTGGGGCTGTTGGAGGGGGGCCAGAGGAGGCCATGGGGATGCTCAGAGGGCTGGAGCACCTCTCCTGTGCAGAAAGGCTGAGGGAGCTGGGGGTGTTCAGCCTGGAGAAGAGATGGCTGCAGCGAGACCTCACTGAGGCCTTCCAATACTTAAAGGAGCTCATAAACAGGAGGGAGATAAACATTTTACATGGCCTGACAGTGACAGGACAAGGGGGAATGGCTTTAAACTAGAAGAGGCAAGATTTATGTTAGATATTAGGAGGAAATTCTTTCCTCAGAGGGTGGTGAGGCCCTGGCACAGTGCCCAGAGAGCTGTGGGTGCCCCATCCCTGGAGGTGCTCAAGGCCAGGTTGGATGGGCCCTGCCTGAGCTGGCGGGGGGCAGCCAGCCCATGGCAGAGGTGTTGGAATTGGATGGGCTTTTAGCTGCCTTCCAACCCAAGCCATTCTATAATTCTATGACAATACCGTGTCCTGAAATGTCTCTGCATTTGTGATTTCCAGACCCTGGCCCACAGCACCCTCCAAGAGGCCTTTATGGGAACGAGAGGGCAAAAATAAGAGCAGAACCAGCATCAGGGAGCTGAAGGATGCTCCTCTGAGTCTGCACCACTGCTGAAATGTGCTTTGCAGTTCACAGTTTGGAGAGGATGAGAAGCACTGCTCCAGACTCAGTCCCCTCATGAATTCTCCCAGTTTCAGCAGCTACACGCAGGAAGCACAGCCCTCCAGCACACAGCCTGCTTCAGCAGCACTTGGAAATGTCCTCCAAGCTCCCACCCAGCAGCTGCCACAGAAATAGTCTCTGGCCTCATTACAGCCAACCTAACCCAGCTGCCACGGAAGTCACAAGATTGGATTATTTCCCAAAAGCCATCCCAGTGACTTGTGACCATGAAGACAGACACACAGCAGCAGGAAGGGCCAGCAAGGGGCTAGCAGCAGAAGCAAGGAGCCTAATCCTAAGGATAAGGCTAACGTCCTTCAGCTCCCGGGTTTCTGCTGTCCAAAGCACTCCAAAGCCTACAGACAGCCAGGGAGGAGATGAGAACTAAAACAAACGAACTGTGGAAAAAATACCCCCTCAAACACTAGGTGGGATTTGAGTAGGGCACAAAAGGTTTGTCAACATCTGGAAAACACCAAACTATCACTGGGAACATTAACTCCATGAATGCACAGCACAGGGCAGGGCTTCCCCACCTTCAGGGACCCCCCAGCCCAGCAAGGTGGGGACAACCTGAGAGCACTGGGGGCAACAAGCCTCATTCAGTGCAGCAAATCTTCATTTTGACAGATCCAGACCTTCAAGATGGTTATACCCAAGTTTCTTAAGTGTCTTACTTAGCATGTGATGGTTTTTGGCTCCTGGGAAGATTTCCAGAGGTTTGTTATGTCATAAAATAAACACAAATGGTCAAAAGAGAGGATTAAGTCATACTAGCAATGCATGAGCTGTACATAACCAATGCCCAAAGCAGATATGCAGTAAGGACAGCTAGTGACCACCACAAGATTCCCATCTTCTCCTGTCCCCAGGCATCTGCACATGCTGCTCACTGCTGTCCCATAGCTTGCTGAGGGTTACATGTGATAAGCTGAGGAAAGCAGCTGCAGGCTTAAGCACATATGTACAGTTCCCAATTTCCACTGGAAAGGATGTAAATATTTGATGTTGGGTGGACAAATCTTACTTCTGCTTTTCTTCAGCTGTAATCCACACCAGTCTTTGACATTTTTCCCAGAACAACTTTGGAAACAAGCCTCTGCCAAAATCAGCAGCTTGTTTCGATTTCCTTTCTACTCAACCTGCTCAGGGTTTCACTTCTTGTCCTGGAAGGGTCTGGACATGCTGCTTTCCTCCATGCGGCTCCTCAACACCCTCACTGCTGAGAAGCAGCAATGGTCTCAGCACTGGCTGGGGCAGGGGGCTTTGGAGACTTCTCCCTCCGCTTCTGCATACAATGACTGGGCTGACAGAGCCCTGAGATGAGGCACTGAAGGAGACTGCACCAACCCTGTCTCGATGGTGGAGTAGTACCTGACCACCTGCAGTGCACTTACCCTCAGAACTGCCAAATACATAAGGAAGCAATGTAAGGTAGTCATATAAGTAACAGCTGCACACGCAACACTGTTCAAATCCTCACAACCTGTTATTTCCAAGCTCCCAGTACAAAACAGTACCAACTAAATACAGAGGTGACAGGTGCGGGATCTCCATCCCTCTCCTTTGCCACGTGCTGTGCAGCAAAGCTCAGCCACAGCGAAGCACCACCAGAACTGCCTTAAAACCACCACAAACCCACAGCTGATCAGGGCTTTCTGAAATATACCACAGAACAAACTTACAGGAGCTCTCCCTCTCCCCTGAAGGCAGGCAGAGCAGAGGCCATGTGCCACTGACCTGCTCTCCGCTCCCTGCCTGAGCACGGTGGATGTTTTCCACACCTCCAGCACAGAAATCCTCTGTGATACGCACACTGAATCTCTTCTGTTATCTGATTCTTCTATCAAAGGCAGAAGTTACCTGATGGCTTCAGAAACCCTCTGTGGCCTTTGTAAATATATTAATCATTTTTGCAGAATATACAGCAAATACAGGTGGGGTGAAAACTGCAGTTATTGGTCACTATGCTGCCACAAAATGCCAAAACAGAGCAGGAAGGTGACAGCTAAAGCTGCCAGGGTAATTCAGGTGGGAAGAATGCAATTATCCCAACAGAAATAGGACCTGAGCACTCTGTTTTGGAAAGCACATGCAATTTTTGCACCCAGAGGCAGGGATATTCCCACGTTGTGACTCACGTATTGCATTCACAACCACTTCAGATTTTGGGTTGCTCTTCCGGAGACCTAAAACAGACCCTACCATTTTCTCCCAATTTAGCAGCTGCGAGCAAAAAGCACAATTACACCGGGAAGTGTTTGAAACAAACACTTTCTTTCCATTTCATCACAGGCTGAAGGGAAGAGCCAAGCCCCCTGCACCCCTCAGAATGGGAGGAGCTGAGCGAGCCGCCTCCCGCAGCTGCTTGCCAGCCTGGGGCATGGCCACAGCTCCGTCACTTTCTGTATAGAAACCACGTGGAGAAGCTTCAGCAAATAGAAGAGCTGGCTTTTCAACTCACGGTTTTCCTCTGACAGGTTCTCAAGATCACAGGTTAAAAAACAGCACGTGGCACACCCCCGGTGAGCAGGACAGAGGGCATGCTTCAGTTCTTGCTTTGTGAAGCTGCTGTAGCCACAGACTCAATCTGAATCTCTTTAAAGCTGAAAGGAGCTGTACAAACCACGCACCAGGGACCAAATGATGCATTAGCGAAAATGAGAATGGAAAAAGGAAGGAAAGCTTTCCCAAACTCTGCAATTCAACCACACGTTGGGGCTTCACATAGAAAAATGAAAGAAACACTTCTGCAGGGCTCAGCAGAGGGACCTGACAGGCAGCCACTGCTTCAGCCTGAGACGGGTGCAGTGCATTCAGAGGGGAAGCAGCGGGAAGGACAGACCCACAGGAGCTACTTTGTGCGCCTGCACAGTCCCCAGAATGAAAGCTCTCTTCTCATTGTTTCAAGATGAAGAGAAGCGCACTTGCCAGTAGCTGGTCTAAAGCTTACAGCAATACCTCTGTGTCCTTCCAGCCTGTGACTGACCAAAGCTGCCATGGGACATGGATCTGGTCCTGGCAATCCCAGCTTTGTTGTCCTCAGCTCACCTGCATGGCTGCTACCTCATTCTGGGTCAGAACCGTGCCTACTGAAGCAGATGTGGAATTAAATGTAACGTAGACAGTCTGGGACACCTTATCTGCTAAGAAGTCTGAGATCTGATTAATGCTACCCACGATGGTTTTGCACAGATTCACCACTAACTCACAGTCCCATTCCATCTTCTTGCCATCGGCTTTACTCAAAGCCACAGACCACTGCCTAGGGAACACAATGCTGAACGCCCACAGACAGGAACAGGCAGTAAATCCAACTGTTTCTGAAAGCGTGGCAGAAGTCCCGTGGCTCACCTCTGTCTCTAAAGAGACAGCATTCCCTCTTCCACTCTTAATCCTTCTTTCACACTGTGCCACTTAAACGCTGAGCAGTTCTTACACACAACAGGTTTCCTAAGGGAGCACCCACGTTACAAACCCTTGTCATTTGGACTTGAATTGCTCCTCAGCCACTTCTCAGGTGGAAAGGGGCTGGCTATCAGGCACTTCTATAACTTGGGGATGGGGAGGAAAAAGAACTATATGAAAACTAGTAGGAAATCTGGCCCTTTTCATGTGCAGCACAGCTTCATCTGCTGAGACACAGCAGAAGTGCAGCACAGCAGGGGAAAGCTTTGGAGAGCACAGAACCACCACTCTGCACTCCACTCATTCCAGGGTCCCAGCACAACCAGCACCAGCATACAGCTTACAGAACCACAGACTGCTTCGGGCTGGAAGGGACCTCAAAGCCCATCCAGTGACACCTGCCGTGGGCTGGATGCTTCCCACCAGATCAGGCTGCCCAGGGCCCATCCAACCTGGCCCTGAGCACCTCCTGAGCACCCACAGCTCTGGGCACTGTGCCAGGGCCTCCCCGTGCAGCTGAGCCGCTCACAGGCCGGACACTCGGTCCGAGGCCTCCATCCCCTGGCAGCCATCCCTGACAGCTGCGGGTGACAGACCGCACCCCGAGCAGCAGCGGGGATGGCGGCACAGCACACGGGCTGACTGCAGGGCCGGGAACAAAGGAGCGCGGCCCATCGCTCCCTTGAATGCAGCACCGAGCCGGCGGGGCTCGGGGCAGAGGAGGAGGAGGAGGAGAGGGCAGGGATGCCCCCAGGTTTCGGGGATGCTCCCAGCGGAGCCGCTCCCCCTCTGCCTCCCTCCCCCCGCCCCACTTCGCCCTGACCCCGAACGGAGCCCCGCGAGGCGCTGCCCCCATAGCGCGGTGCTCGGCCTTTGTCTGCCGCGGGAGGGGCTGCGGGGCAGTTACCGATGGAGACCTCCTGGGCGAAGGCGAGGGAGATGAGCAGCAGCGGCAGCCCCACGGCGATGCAGGTGACGATCTTGTCCAGCGCCAGCTCCAGCCGCAGCCCCTTGTAGCGCGTCTCCGGCGGCTCCTTCAGCAGGAAGTCCGAGAAGACGTACTCGGTAGCGATGTGCGCGATGGCCATGGCGGGCACGGCACGGCACGGCACAGTGGTGCGCGGTTCGGCTCCGCGCGGTTCTCCCCGCTCGGCCCGCGCGGCCCCGCCCGCCCCTGAGCCGCCCCCACGCGGCGTGCGGGGGGCTGAGCCCGGCCCGGCCCGGGGCGGGGCTCTTCCGAGAGGCGGCTACCCCGGTTCCGTGTGCTGCGCGGTGTGCGTAGGGCGCCTGATCAGCTCGGGCACTGCTGGAACGAGCCCGGCTACTTCTTCACACAGTCCCGGCAGGGATCTATACACAGTTCTGTTGAGCGCTGTGTGCAGTTCTGGGTGCCGCAGTGGGCATAAAACTGTCAGAGAACATCCAAAGGAGGGCTGTGATGATGGTAGAGAGTCTGGAGGGCAAGGTGTGTGAGGAGCAGCTGAGGTCCCTTGGTGTGTTCAGCCCAGAGCAGGGGAGGCTGAGGGGAGGCCTCATGGTGGCCTACAGCTCCTCACAGGGAGCGGAGGGGCAGCGCT
>WBMW01004944.1:1193563-1273778 GCA_013396635.1 Penelope pileata
TCCTGTGCTGCTGGAGTTCAAGGAGTGTTCGGACAACACTGTCAGACATCGGGTTTGAATTCTGGGTAGTGCTGTGTGAAGCTGGGAGTTGGTCTTGGTGATTCTGAAAGGTTGTGGTAAGGTAGGAGTCATCCTCTTCTCCCAGGTAACAGCAATAGGACAAGAGGGAATGGCCTCAAGTTGTGCCAGGGGAGGTGCAGGTTGGATATTAGGAAAAATTTCCTCTCAGAAAGAGTGGTCAGGCACTGGCACAGGCTGCCCAGAGAGGTGGTGGGGTCACCGTCCCTGGAGGTGTTCAAGAAACATGGAGATGTGGCACTGAGGGACATGGGTCAGTGGCATGGTGGGGATGGGCTGGTGGTTGCACTGGGTGATCTTAGAGGTCTTTCCCAGCTGTAATGATTCTAGGATTGTATGATCCTTGTGGGACCTTTCCAACCTGGGATGTTCTATGACTCTAGAATTCTATGATTCTATGCCAAGATCCCCCCTTCTCCAGCTCTGTCATTCTCTCCTTGGCCGAGAGATGCTCCCAGCCATGCACTGCAGCGTTTCCTCCAGCCAAAGCATTTCATCTCTACTGCCACATCTCAAGTTGTAATTTTGCAGGAGTCATCTTTAATAACCCTTAACCAGCTTTGCGCTCTCCTTTAAATTTTTCCTCTTTTATTATTATTATTTTTTTTTTCAGCCAGCGCACCCTCAGCCCAGGAGCAGCAGAGGTTGTCATCCACCCCATAAAGAGCTGCCTCCTCAGCTGTGCTCTGCACATGGCTCTCCCCTGCCTCATGCTTCTGCCCAAAGGTACAGGCTGTTCTCTCCTCCACCCATCTCTCCTGTTATAAAACCGGTGCTATCTGATTTCAATTGTGCTTTCTATTTTTCCAAGCCTCATTCCAAGGAAATATTTTCTCATATGGAAACTGTTCTGCAACTCTGATTCCCTCTCTCATTCTTTCTGGGCTGCTGTTTGGCTGCATCCTTTCCTGGATGGGGCCAGGGGGTGACTCACTGCATTCAGGATCCAGGTGCCCCAGGCATTTCTATCGCGGTACCATGGCATTTTCCAGCTTGCTCTGTCCTTAATTCCTAGCAGCCCCTGATACCACTTGCCTTTCAGCCCACTGAAGAGCACTTGAGCTAACTTCACCATCGAACCATCCTAGCTAAGGTCCCACTTTTGAGATGCGTAGGCAGTATGGTGCTCAGAGGGCTGGGGCTGCTTTTTTCCACGAGCACTGCTGTTAACTCATCAGTGCAGCTTTTATCACTCAGTACCACAAGGTTTTTCTGCAGCTTTTTACGCTCAGCATCATTTTTCTTGCTGCATGCACTTGTGGCTGTCTCTCAGTCACCCTTTTTCACATCACTTACAGACAGCAGCGAGGAGGAGGGTCCTTGTACCCTAGGAGTGACCTCCCCCATGAAGCCTGGCCACTTATTGCTGTCCTTTAACCAGTTGTTGAGCCTCTGTGGATCCTTCCTCTTGCCCGTAGTGATTTCACTTCTTTAAGGAACTTCAGCTAACTTTGACTTCCCAGATGCCTTACAGAGGTGTAAGCAGGCTGTATTTCAAACACCTCATTAGGGCACAATTTCTGTTAAGAAAAAAAAAATTAGAGGTTGGCATTGCACTTGTCACCTTCCGAACTCTTGATGCTAGGACAGTTCCAACTGCTTCTGAATTTGTGACCCAGATTTTCCATCCTCGAGGGCCAGTAGCCCTCTCTGAAGCCCACCTGTCCTGGTGACCTGTTCCTTTTGTTCATCTGTTCACTTGGTTGCTTTGCTCTGCGTTCCTGCTGGTGCTTCAGCCCCACACAGATGTTGTCCTTCATCTCAGGTGCTTTGCACAACTCCACGATGCAGGGCATGGCTCTGCCTGCAGCAGGCAGGCAGGTAATGCTCAGTGCTGTGCTTTGTGCTCTCTGCAGTGCCCTCTGGTCTCTGTGGCAGCCTCTATCACTTGGGCAAGCCACGGTGATGTCCCAAGAACTTGGGGATCTCTGGAGGTTCCGTTCTTGTTTCCCAGCCACCATCCAGCTGAGAAGTGTGCCAAGTGAAACAGGCTGTGCCAGAAGGTTCGTACAAATAACCGGATCTTTATTAACCTTGTCATCACTTCAGCTGGTTACTGTGGACAAAATATGTTTATGGTTCTGTTCCTAAAATCTCAGACATATTAGCTACTCCAAAAGGAAAACTACCAAATAATTTCCTTTATTAACAGCGAATGTTTAAGTGGAAGGCTTTAATTTTGTTTGTAGACAGAGAACAAATGTTCTGTGCAGTGTTTTTGGTCAGAACAGGAGACCTCAGTGTTTACAAAGTAGGAAGGTAGCAGGGTTTAGGGCATCTGTTTTTGTCAGCTCAAAGGAGAGATTTAGAAAATGAGTGTGGAAGTGGTTATTGCTATAGTGTAACTCCTGTGTGGGCTCAGTCCTGCAGTTCTACCTCATGCACATGCTCTTAAATAACTGGAGAAAACAAGGGATCAAGAATTAACTGAGAAGCACCCAGGAAACTTCTACATCCCGGTTACCTGGGCATCGCCCCAGGACACCGCTAAGCTACAGTGAGAGGGATGGGCAGCCAGGTTCCCTGCATTTGAACAAACTTCAAAATACAGAACTGGGAGGGGGGGAGGTGGGGGGAATACAAAAGGGTAGCAACTTGGATTTACATTCAAAATCAGCCCTGGATAAACAGTTTCACAGATTCTGTTCTGGAGTTCCTCTGCGAAAGCTGTAGCTGACGTGAGCAGCTGCCTGGCAAGAGCAAGCACTAATTGAGCATGAGCTAAAAAACATTCAAGTATCATTAAATGTGGCCTGATTCTGTCTGTCTTCCCCGCAGAGCACAGACATCAATCTCCTAATTAAAATTTGGGAGTAAAGGGCTACTCAGTGCAGAGAAGAGTTACAGAATCAGGGCCACGATGAGCAGCAATTACAAAGTCTTTATCCAAGGCTGCCCAGGGCTAGATTTTTAAAGGCATTAACAAAGGCCGTTAAGGATGCTGAACTCCAAAGTCTATTGGTAGGTACTTAAATGCCTTTAAAAATCTGTCCCAAGTGCACAGTTTCCTCATTGAAAGGGAAAACAAAACAAGGGGAAAATCTGTTAAATGCCGGTGAATTCCTTGAGCCAGGCTCTGGTGTAAGCCTGGTTTCTCTTTGGGAAACCTCAGGGACTTCCAGACTTACACCCGTGCTGCCAGGAGCTGGCAGGCTAAAGCAGTCCCCGGTGGTACTTAGTGTGAGCCCCGTGTTTCTGCACAGAGCAGGTGGGTGCAATCCTGCCCGCTCTGTCCTCCTGTGGAAATGTTGGCCAAGAGGCACAGAGCCTCGGGCAGAGCTGAGCGGTGGCGGGGTGGGAATGGTGTTGGTGGCACATGGCTCTTGGAGCCCTGCCCTCGGGAGTGCTGGCTGTGGGGTGGGACTGCCAGCGCGTGCCTTGCTCCAGCTGTAGCAGCAGCACGTTGTGACATCCGGCACGGCTCTGTGGGTGATGCTGAAAGTGGGGATCTACAGGGAATCTGCTAGAAGTGCGCTTTTGTCGTTCAGAGCCTGGTACTGGATCCTGCTTCCTCGACAGGTGACGAGGCAGAGGAGGGTTGATACGGTCAACAGCAGGACGAGCCCGATGAAAACAAACGCTGCGAGCATCAGGCTGGCTTCTCCGGGATGCAGAGTTTTGCCAGAAATAGTGCCCCCTTGGCTGTCATAATCTGTCAAAAGAGAAGTGGTTCATGAGGAATCTGTACATAAACATGAAGTGTTAAATGATGTTGTAAAAAATCCACACCCTTTGCAGTGGTCCTATTTTGTGCAGTAGTTGTACCATAATCTGCGGTCGTCAGTGCTCCTTCCGAAGGGACTTTCCGTTCTGTGTAGAGAGAGAAAAACATTTAGTGATATTGAAAGCCTTAAAAAACACTGGAAAAGTAGCACTGATTTTGTTTACTTCCTTCTACCTTGGCAATCTGAACTGAAGTCCTGATTATATCAGCACAGGTATAAACAGATCGCTCCAGGCAGCTCCATGGGCAAAGTCCCCCTTCTCTACAGGGATTAGTTACTTCACTGCTGGGTTTGCTCATTAATTTGAAGTCTCAAAGCCAGAAGGAATATTTGGTATAAAATAAATGCACCTTGCCCAAGGATTTTGGCTACACTTGGCACTGCATTTCTCCTCTTGCCACCCCAGGGTTACAGGTACAAGACATCCCTGGAGAGGAATGTGGCAACCAACTGTGCTGCCCAGGCAGGAGGTGCTGGACCCAGGTGTTATGTGAAATGTTGCGATGTGGAGAGGCTCACAAAGCAATTTGACTTCACTTGCACGTGGTGGAAGGGACCGACCCTCTGTCAAAATTTTGCCCACATTTCTTAGTCAAAGGAATGCCTCTTTCTTGGGCTGCATGAACAACCATTTTCTGGAGCACCTTGTAGCTCAACTGATCTCTGCCTGTGCAAGGAGTGTGCATATTCCTGTGAGCCAGTGGTGAGTGCAGGAAGGAACCAGCCCCGTGCCTGCCTGCACGCTGTGTGGCAGCAAGACTAAAAAACAGTTTTGCAGCTGCCTCCTGCACCACCTGGGGATGACTCGTGGTCTGCAGGCTGCCAGCGTCTTAGGGGAGGCTCTGGAGAAGCATCAACTGTTTTCAAGTTGCAGAGTGCAGCAAAGATAATTATTCCTTGCCATGTCATTAGGGCATCCCTAGATAGTGCTAATGGGCCAGAGCAGCATGCAGTGATTTCCAGGTGCTTCCCACCGCAGTGCAAGGTGCAGTGCTGATGTTGGTTGCCTTACTTCCCTGCCTTTCATCCACATCGCTGTGACACCACCTCAGAGCCTTGGGACGCATTTCTGCCACTGCACCTGATTTATTGATGGTGTAGGTCGTTTCCATGCCAGCGTGTATGTGGTCAGCTACGTGGCAGTGCAGAAGCCACGTTCCAGGGTTTTCTGCAACAAGTTCAACTGTTTGGAAAGTCCCAGGAAAAAGATCATATACGTCTCCTCTGTGGTCCTTATCTGTCTGTGGCAAGGCAAAATCAGCATCGTAAGAGTCCTGCCGTACTGTATTCACATACCCCCCAGGCACTGAAAGATTACAGTTAGACTTTCCACATCTTGAGGTAGATCAAGCGCTTCTTGTTACGTCTTGATGTGCCTCACAGAGGGAAGCCGAGTCTCCCAGACAGCCCACATGTAATCAATCAATTAATTAGCAAAAGGAGACTCCTCCTAAGGACTTACAGTACTGGTATCTCTCTTTGAGAAACAGATTTTTCAGGCAGTCCTGCCAGTGTCAGACTATCAAGCGACTGTGTAAGTAGACGGAACTCTGGTCTCCTCCCTCTATCTTCCCTTACAGCCATGAGTAAATAATATGCATTTTAACCCACATGACCACATCCTATAATAGTGCCATTTATTCATGTTCTATAATAGGCTCAGAGCTGTAGAAGCATTGCAAGGATCCCATTCATCTTGCATCTCCTTTACATGCAAAACTATCACTGATCGATCTCAGCGTCAGCAGGGCTACCTGCTCAAATTGTAAAAATAGACAAGAACTTGGATGATTTTTTTTTTTCCCAGGAACTTCCCACCACACTGTAAAGGTTTTACTCTGATTCATTTTACCAACCTTGAAGATGAAGGTCTGTGCATGGAAATGGACTGTATGTACATCGACTTCATTACCCATTCCTATCAAGTACCAGTTTGTCGTATCCCCTTCATTCATTGTTAGGCCCAGGAGACTGTTATAAATCTTCCCATTGATTGCTGGAACAATGACAAAATAGGTCTGATTAATAACTGGCCTTGAAACGGGGTGATGATAACCTTCAGATGCCATTTGTGCTCTCCAAGGAGAACAGGTGCCCAGCACACATGGCATGACAAGGGCTCTCTGCAGTGACTGCGGGCACAGTCACATTTTTGTCTCAGTCTCTGCATAGCAAATCATCTAAGTGCACAGCAGCGAACATTTAGCTGTCTTGAGAAGCACCAGGTAGGATTTTCACTTGTTGAGATCAATGTCCTGAACAAACTGAGAAGCTGCGTGGAAAACGAGGGAACAGTTGTTGCCTAAAATGGATATAATCTGTAAAAGCAAAAGTTTGCTTTGCCAGGGCTGTTCCTGCCCCCATTTTTTCTGGTCTGTCTGGGCTGATTGCTACTACAGGCATGGGTTTAAAATGTCGTCTTTGTGCTCCCATAAAACAAGCCAACAAGGAAAGCAGCTCCCAAGTAACAGGGGAATTTTGGCAGGACAGCCTCTCCCCATGAGGATAGGATTGAACTGGCTTGTCAGAAAAATATCTTGGCTGGGACACTGAAATCTTTTTGTTTCCAGGGCTGCAGTTTACAAAGTAATCACATGGTTGGATAACTGCGGGCTAAGTCAATGTCTTCCTAAAAGGGCTGTGAAAAATAAACCTCCATCCTCTTGGCTGCTGCCACCGAGTCCTACATACCGTGCTTGCTGTTGCCTTCTACAAAGTCCTTAGTGGAATTAAAATAATCAGGATTCTTGTGAAGGTATGTTTCAATATTCTCTTTCAAATACCAGGATTTGTTTTCATCGAATACCATAAACAGAAGAGTAAATTCACGATCAATATCTTTCCTCAGACCATTTTCATCTAGAGTTCCTTTTCTGCAAACTACAAGAGGCCCAATCAGACCACTGTATGTGTCCTGAAATGAAATAAATATATTACAGATTTTCTAGTTCATCCAGTTACAGAATAAATACAAATAAGCTACACGTTAAATAAAGATAAAATTTCTAAGGAAAAAAAGAGAAAAAATCATGGCTGTATCTTATTAAGCATATCTTTCTTGGTACATATTAGTCCCAAATTTTGAAGTGCCCATGTTAATGTACGAAAGTAAAGTTTTGCCTTCACCCCAAATCCCTTCAACTGTTCTTTAAGAAGGGAGTCACATTCCCATAGTGCATCCCTGAGGATTTCAGTAGATTGAAATAACCGAGACGTGCAAGTGTTAGCAAAGATGACAAAGCATCCAGCTCTGTAAATCTTTCCTCCAACCTGGGATCCTTGCAGGAACGAGAAGCAGGATCCTTTCAGAAACATTTTGCAAGATAGAATACTTTATCTGAAACAATGCAATCTTTAATGACCTTTAAGAATAACTTCTTGGTTACCTTTACAAAATTGGCTGTTGAATAGTAAACCCAAGTGATACAGTTGGGATCTGTTTTACCAGGGCCGGATCGCTCCGGGACATTCCACCTGTAGGTGTTCATTTCTCCTGGAACAGAAAGAATGATTTTACCAACAACAGCTGCGTGTTAGAAGCTTTGAGTAGCATGTAACTGATAGCTGTTACCCTCCCCATCAAAAAATGATCTGTATTAAGACTACCCATGTAAGCACGCAGGAATGGCATGTGGACATGTTTCTACATTCCAGGAGGACAGTGAGGTTCCAGTGGTGTAAATGAAGGCAGATATCTCCTGCCAAAGGAGACCTGCAAATGGTGCTGGAAGCAGCGGCATCCCACAGAGGGACGTAGTTCAAAGATTAAACTTTTCAGCCTTCACCCTGGGCAAAACTGGTGGTGGATAAATTAATGGTCTTGGGTGCCAATGCTTAAGGTTAGTTGAAAGTGTAGGGAGCTGGGCTCCAGAGAATATTTCCTGGACTTTCTTAGTTGAAAGGGGCACCACAACATGGCCATCGCCACCAGGATTTTCCAGAAGGTGCTGCAGGATATTGGCTCTTGTCCAGAAGAGGAAAGCTGAGCTGAGTAAATACCAGTACTGCTGCTGACTGGGAGTGACAGGAAGGGTTCTTCCCTCTTACTACTGAGCTACCACTCCTCTGCAGTTGCTGAAGAGCCTCTGATCCTTCCCCAAATTCATCACTTCCTGAGGGTGAGCAGAGATTTCCTGATCTCTGATTCTAAAAAACCATCTGATGGGGAAGTGATCTGTTTGGATGAGGATCAGTTCTCTACACCAAACACAAACACACCTATATTCAGATGAACTGACTCTGCTATGTTTCCCCATTTGCTGGGATTTTTGTTTGGTGTGGTTTCCTGTTTTTTTGGTGTTTTTTTTTTTTTTTTTCCCTTTTCTTTCTTTTTTTTTTTTTCTTTTTGGCCCTCCAGCAAAAAATGGTTAGGAGGCCAAGAAGTAGTCAACACCTTGTCCTTCTAAGTGCCAGAAAAATGCTGAACCAGACAATCTCTTCCCCAGTAGTCTTCCAGCATGACAAAACCCAAGCAAAAAACTGGTAACATGCTACGGGTCAGGGGAAAACAAAGAAATCCGATAACTATTGACCATGGTCTTGGTACAGCCTTGGCCCAACAGCTGCCAATGGACATGAGCATTGGAGAAAAGGGGAGTTCTCAAGCTTAAATGTTTGTGAATTGACTGAGCTAGCTTTGTGCCACTGAGCCACTGCACTGTTTTTGTGGTTCATGCAATAGGGGGTGTTACTGTATGGCAGTAACTATCAAAAAGAAAAAAAAAAAAGAAAAAGAAATTATGACTCTCAAATGTAACTATGTAGGATTGATATTTGATCATCTAGGAGCTGATGTGAGAAGAGAGCCTTGGTCCTTTATGAATTCTTTGTTCCTTACTCCTCACTTCTGGAGTGTCTACCTGTATGGATACTGTATAGAGAGAAATCTCCACTTAGAACCGGAGGAACTTCAGATGGCCTCAAAGATCTGTCTTTGTAGTGCAAATGAAGCATATCCACTGAAAGAACAGATAAAGAAGACAAAAAAACTGATGTTTTCTCCCTCTTTTAATCCTGGATAAATGGAGGAGTGGACAGGAGGATGACAAAGCTGTGGCAGATGAGAACGGATTTTGGCTTAGAAAGCTATGGCTCTACTCTCTGCATCTTCACCACACCATGCACAGAATGCTTAGGAGCTGGCAGTGCTTTGGGGAGTGTGAATGTAGCAGGACATCAATCTGACTGGTGTCTTGTTTGGCTTTAGTAGGACTACCTGTGCTCTTCAGGATTTAGGGTGAGCAATCAGCCTGGCTCTGGGGAGGCGGCCAGCAAGGACCTCTAGATGCTGGTGGGAGGCCTGAAGAGCCCAGGAATTATTCTGGATTTGAGGGATT
The DNA here is from genome assembly GCA_013396635.1 of Penelope pileata. Taxonomy (NCBI): domain Eukaryota; kingdom Metazoa; phylum Chordata; class Aves; order Galliformes; family Cracidae; genus Penelope; species Penelope pileata. The sequence continues at coordinate 1,202,703 of WBMW01004944.1, forward strand.
TTCTCCCTCTGTTAATTTCTGCTTCCAAACGTCTAAGGAAAAGCTGCCCTTAAGTCTGGCTGACTTAATGCAGACTTAAGTCTGCCTTTTGCTTTCTGACAAACGCGGACGCCTTCTTTAACTCATCCCAAGCCTGCTCCCCCGTGGACACAGGAGACATTACAGCAGTGTGCCCAGCGCAGCTCCCCAGCTGTCAATGACTTCGGTGTGCAGAAAGAAGCAGAGCTAATACTGCCAACTGCAACTCTACCCCTGAGTTTCTCTTGCTTTGAAACGTTGTTAGAGCATCAGTCTGGAGCTAAAGCCTGTTTTAGGCTTCCCTGGCCATGACTGTGGGCCTGCTTCTGCATTTTTGGAGGTTGCCAAGTGATGCTGGATTCCTGTTTCTATCCCTGATAGGAACAAAGGCTCATTCTTTGCCTGAACGTGCTCACTTGGTCAAGAACCTACGTACACAACAACACATAGAATTGTATCTGAATAAACGTTGAGCATATTATGCCTGGAAGAACATATAAGTATGAATAAGCTTGAAAGAGGGAGTATCATTCATATATTAAAATACATTTTTATATGGCCTTTGTAGCTCAGAGAAAAAACATTAAGAACTGCCTTACCTGGGAGTGTAATTGGTGTCTCAGGTTGTTCTTCACAACCCACTTCTTCTATCCCGTGTGCACTGACTGAATAAGGCCTGCTGGCTTTGTTCTTAAACACAATCAGCACAGAGTCACCAACCTCAGCATGGAGTAATGGCCCTAAATTAAAATACAAGACGCCAGTGATTAATGCTGTTTTTCTGAGTTTTAACAATCTTCCAATAACTTGGCCTTGGAAAGGAGCCATGGTCTTTCTCAAAACCCTCAGGCTCTTCTGTTCTTCCAGTGAAGCCATCAAAACTTGTCTGTTATCTCTGCTGATGAAAAACTCCACATATATACATCATTTCCTTTTTCTTTCTAGTCAATAAGAGGAATTGTTCACTCTGGAAAAAAGTCTCTAAACAGCTTGTTTTTCAGGAAAAATGTAGTGGATTTTTTTTTTAACATCTTTCAGCAGCTTTTGATATATATTTATGTAGTATTAAACTATTTTTTCAGTTTTGCTCTCCAACAAAAGGAAATGTCAAATGTATTCCTACATAGAAATTGTAGCATTCCTATAGAGTTGGCCATTTTATGATTGTTGTCCACTTCCCATCCCACAGAAAACATGAGCTGATGGTTATTTTACGACACATATAAAATTTTGTCTTGCCCAATTCTGGATACAAATCCAGCCCCTTGTTGAATTAACATGGTTTGGTGGGCAAGGTGGTGATGGGTTGACAGCTGGACTAGATGATCTTAGTGGTCTTTTCCAATGTTAATTATTCTCTGATTCTAATCTACCAACAAATACTTCCCCCACGTTACGTGCTCTGATGTTGAGTTTTGTAATTTCCATTTTTGCATCCTCTCTGTTAGCATTCCTTCAGAAACTCCTTATTCCACATTTGGGAATACATCATCCAATTTGGAAAGCATTCTTACGCTCAGCACCTGTACAAACTTGATGTAAAATCACTGATTGCCTAGAATAAGCATCAGTGTTACCTCTTTTACATGTTAACAAAGCTGGAAAAGCTCTGTTTTTCTGGAAACTTTGTTTCTGGAAAACCACCCTCTCACTTATTGGGGTAAGTCTGTGAGCCATGAGAGCTACTTGCCCAGAATTTCCAAGTGTTCCTCCTCCTCTGTCCTCACTTTGCGCTGTGTAAAGTTGCCATTTGTGTATTCCCTGTAAACCACCTTCTTGTATTTTGTACTGATTAGGTCTTCCGCTTGGCTCAGAAAAATGTGCCCGTAGCTGCAAAATAGAAAGGCAAAAATCAAAAGCATTAACCCTTACCTGTCTAAAGGCGAGTAATAGTTGTGTCATTCATAATAGGTGTGACAAGAATGTACAGCTTTGTCCAAAGTGGTGGTTTATGTGAAGCCCTGTGTGCTGCAAGAGCTTTTATACAGCAAGTAATAACAGTGATAATCCTCACTAAATGCACGCTGTCTTCAAAGCCACGGACATACTGCTCTCACCACAAACATTTGGGAATACAAATCCTTCACCAGAGCCGACGGAACAGGTTCAAGCTGTGAGTGGGTTTGATCACTCACCCCAGCGCATCCTGTACCCCAGCTGGACACTGTCTTTCCCCACAAACCTGAGTCCTGCTATCACTATGCCTGCTTTCACTATCTTGGATACAAGTCATATCAGGGATATTAGGATGATAACCGCAGCCTAGCTTTGTGAAAGCAGCTGCTGTCATCTGAGGTAAGAGAAGGCTGCTTTATCCTGGAGAGATTTCCTTTTCCCTTCTGCACGCGGCTGGGGATGCTTTTTGTGCCCCCAGCAGCCCAAGACGCCTGCGGCCGAGGCGGGGCCCGGGGCTGCCTGGCCAGTAGGGGACACTCGCGAGCTGCTCCAGGCCGCTCTTCCCCAGGCTCCCTCAGCAGCCGAGCAGCGAGGCTGCCCCACAACGCGCTAAATGTGAGCAAAAATGTCCCACGAGTGTGCTCGCTGTAGTGAAATACTGAGCGTGCAACAGCAGCCTTCTGACAGTAGTGGAGTTAATATGTTCTCTAGGCACCTCATCACCTGTGACTCTTCAGGTGTGTTTTCTACTGACTCCACCCCACTCTTGCTTTGTTATGAGGTTCAGCTTCCCAGCCACACTACCCAAGTGTGTCTTTTGAAATATGTTCCTTCTTCTCTTTTTCTTCTTTTTTTTTTCTTTTTTTTTTTTTTTGCCCCCCAAAAAGCGGGTCTCAGAGATTANTTTTTTCCCCCACAAAACAGTGGTCTCAGAGATAACTGGATCATGTGTCTTCTACACATTTCATTTCCTTAGCGCAGAGCAGTGTAGATGTGGCTCACTCATGGCTGTTGCCACACCAGGATTTAGGGACTTAGGCACTTTCTTTGGCTCAGCAGCTCTATGAGACACTCTCAGACTAAAGCTTTTGTAAATGCTGCCTATGATCTAGTCTACTCTGAGGGATTATCATTTTATAAATAAATTTTCCTCTTATTTTGTTCGCCTAAAAAATACTAGCCTGCCTTCATGAAAAGAGGCATCTACACTCCTCCTTCACTATGAATCACAAAATCATAGACTACCCCAAGGTGGAAGGCACCCACAAGGATTATGAGTCCAACTCCTGGCTCCACACAGGACCTCCCAAAATCCAAACCCAAAGTCTGAGAGCACTGTGCAAACACTCCTTGAACTCCGGCAGCGTGGGGCCGTGCCCACTGCCCTGGGCAGCCTGTTCCATGCCCACCACCCTCTGGTGCAGAACCTTTTCCTCACCCCCACCTGACCCTTCCCTGACACAGCTCCATGCCGTTCCCTCGGGCCCTGTCGCTGTCCCCAGAGAGCAGAGCTCAGCGCTGCCCCTCCGCTCCCTGTGAGGAGCTGTAGGCCGCCATGAGGCCTCCCCTCAGCCTCCTCTGCTCTGGGCTGAACACAACAAGGGACTTCAGCTGCTCCTCATACATCTCGCCCTCTGGACCCCTCACCATCTTTGTAGCCCTCCTTTGGATGCTCTCTGTCAGTTTTATGTCCTTCTTATACTGTGGCACTCAAACTGCACACAGTTTGCATGTGGCTGAGGTGAGGCCGCATCAGCGTAGGGCAGAGTGGGACAATCCTTTCCCTCACCCAGCTGGCAGTGCTGTGTCCCTCACCCAGCAGACATTTTTGCTTTGGGTACCTTTCCTCATTGCTGCTGATGTTGTAAATATTTGGTTCTGAGCTCTTATTTGAGGCATAGTCCCACTCCACCTCCTCCGCAGCGATGTAGTAGAGCCTCATGGCACCGCGCTGCTGCTGGGCTCGGGTGGCATTGCGGCAGCTGCTGACCTCGTAGAGGTGCTTCATCCCACCAACAAAGTGGTCAAAAGTCCTGCAAACCACTTTGAATGTGCCTGGAAAGGAAAGTTCTGGAGATGTAGGTAATTCTGAAAGCAAGCAGGCTGGCAAACTAAGTCCTGTGCCTTTTTCATCTCTGATCTGTCCTAAAAAAAGCCTAATCTGTGATGCTGTATAGAAAGCAAAGAGAGGAAATGTTTATATCACCCAGAGCCCATTGGCTTTGAAAAACTAAGATGACTGAAGGGGAAACTGGTTGGTAAGGTGGGTATGAACCAGTCATCTCCTTTAGTCACCACATGCTCTGTGACTGTGAGATGTCAGAGGATGGGCATCCAGGAGCTTTAAGTGTACCTCACCAACCCTGATTAAAGCACGGAGAACCAGGGTGCGTGTTTCAGAGGTGCTATTTGCCTGTCCCTCAGCACAGAGTCACTGGACTGGCCTTGGACACATGAAACCCTCATGTAGGGCTTGTGCAGTTGCCCTTTGCCATTGAGTGAATGGAGGCCTCTTAGAGACTAAGAAATACAGGTAAACAATAATGTTTTAACCAACAGGAAGATGCAGCTTACAATCATTAGTTTGTATGCAACTTTAGTTGTTACAAAAAAGACTGTTGAACCTAAAGCTCTGACATTTTGCTCTTGCTCCAGAGGAGGCCAGACCACCACGGGTTTTTCATGGCTCTGATGGTCAAAGCCCACAGTGATGATGGGAACATCTGTAGGCAGATTTTAACATCTGTTCTCTCCCTCCAATTTTCTGGACCAGCATTTAACCACAGCTCCCCCTGCTAGCACTCTCCTGAAGGAGAAAAGCACTTCCATAGCTGTTCTGTGTATGCAAAAACTAAGAAGTTCACTGAGTTATGCATGCTCAGCTCAGTGACCCAAAATTAGGAGTAACCCTGAGCAATCTGGATCTCAGTCCATTCCTTCTGCTTGTAGGGCAAGACTGGGGAAAAAGGTAAAATAACATGCTGTTAAGAAAAATCACAGGTGTTGATGAGTTTGAAGATACGATGATTCATTCATTTTCGCTTGTGGCCAGTAGAGAGTTAGCTGTCAAAAAACAATGAACTCCCAGACTCTATTGTTCAGTGTAATTCCTACAGTGTGGTTTCATGATAGACACTGCAAATGTGTGGGATACACAGAAGAAGAGAATCTGCTGCCTTGTGGACAGCAGTGCCAGACATTTAATCGTGGCATGATGCATGCACAAGAGGACAATGGATATTTCTATCAGGTGCTCCAGCCAAGAATGGCTTCTGTCAAAGCCTTGCACAACTCTGATGATTCTGTTGATTTAAAGAGTTGCACCAATGCAAGGAAAAGTAGTGTTGCACTCTTTGGCTTAAAGCTTCTCTGAAGCATCTCCAATTAAGAAATAATGCCTTTAAGTATGAAGAATGCATTAGTGGATTATAGGTGAGAATTAACTGTATCTTTTGTGTGTACATTTTTGAAGAAATTCCTAGAAGTTAGGTACTGAAGACCTAAAACACTGTAAATAATGCTGACTATCTGCAAAGCGGTGACTTCTGTCTTTGCTAAGAGAAACCTTTCCTGAGAATTATGGAAATTCTGTGGGTGTTCCGCTAGCTATCTGTTCTGCCAAGGTCACCAAAGTTCTGCTCTTTGGTGTATGTATTTATTTGATTTATAGCATCTTGCCAGAAAAGTAGCCCTGGCTGAATTCTCAGCTATGCTAAGTCTCCAAAGTCCAGATAGAAATACAGAATGGCAGAGGTGGGAAAGACCCTCTGGGTCCCTCTGCTCCAGCCCCTGCTCCAGCAGGGACACCCAGAGCAGGGTGCCCAGCACCATGTCCAGGTGGCTCTGGAAGATCTCCAAGGAGGAGATCCCACAGCCTCTGGGCAACCTGTGCCAGTGCTCCATCACCTGCACAGCACAGAAGTGCTTCTGGTGTTCAGAGGAAACCTCTTGTGCTCCAGTTTGTGCACATTGCCTCTTGTCCTGGCGCTGAGCACTACTGACTGAAGCCTGGCAGTTTTCTCTGCTGGTCCCCACACTTTCTGTCTCCCTCATACTCTCCAAGTGGGGCAGAGAGCATTTCACTCACTGTTATTTAGGCTGCCTGGTTTCTCCAAGTGCCACAACACCAAGATAAGCTCAGGAACATACCCACGCGGTCCGGCTGCATCAGTGCTGTCCCCGATAAGTGAGGGAACAAGGCCAGGCCGTCCCTCGTCGTCCCTCTCAGGTCGATGTTGTTTCCTTGAAACTGAACCCCATGCATGTCGTAGTGACTTCCCAGCCCGATGAGGTGCCAGGAGACCTTGTCATCTTTACACATGGCCAGGCCTGGCAGGTTACCAAACAAGTAGCCATTGACAGCTGGAGGAGAAGAAAAGAGCCTGGTTAGTGGCAGATGGGTTGTAACTCAGCACAGAATCTCCTGTCACCTCTGTGGCAAGAAGTGCAAGACTGAGCAAGTCATAACATTAATTAAAGGGGAATTCTGTGAAGCAAAGGTAGCACTGGATGGCACCATATTAATGCTTAAATACTGTTCTTACAAGATCTTGTCTTCTATATTTCTTTTAACCTATAAAATCGTGTAATAACCCTTTGCAGGGATGTAGGGATTCTCCTCCAAGCTTACAAGGTGCCAGGTGAATATACAAATTAGGTACCTCCTTTTGTCCTTGAGAAACTAAAACCAGATAATCAGGGCCGTGGAATGGGACATAAAAAGTCTGAGTTGTAATTTCAGTTCTGATGCAGCCTTTCCATATGATACTGACTTTTGATTTCCACCTTTACTCCCAAAACGTATCTCTTCAGAATGCTGTTGTGATGCTAAACTCCCTGACTTTTACATGCTGTCTATGATCATTGCATCAATGATATTATGGCAGAATAGAACGTTGTTATGAGATACCACCTCATAACAGACAAATAAAATAGAAAGGTCCAGAAAACCCAGAGGTGAGTTTGTAGTAAATGTGTTCAAAGAAGGATGATCACTGCAGGGTGCCTGATGGTTGGAGGCATTGCACCTGCAGCATCTTCACACACTTTGCTTGGTAGTTAACTGTTCACTATCTTTGTATATTCTCAGTGCTCTCAGGAAAAACAAAGAACAGGTTATGTGATTTGCTCAAGTCTGTCAAGTCAGGAATAATGTCAAGGAGGTCTGTGCCAAAGTCAGACATTTACATACAGAGGTGGTTTTAAACTATTACTGGATATTTCTTTAGTCTTCACCCCTTCTCTGCTGGAGGTGGTCACTGCACAAGTAGCAGAGCAGGGAGGATGAACCTTCATTATTGGAGTCAGTGCCAAGGCCAGTGGCTGCATTTGAATCACCAGTGAACATCAGCTGTTTCTGCAGCTGATGTGTGACTCTGGCATTATGCCTTCTTATAGACCCAAAGCTATGCTCTGTAACCTTTCTCCAGGGGTAGCTAACTGATAGGTGGATGCAGTTCTTGTTAATGTGACAAAAGATTCGACATTCAAAGGACATAAGGAACTGGGCATATGCTGGCTGACAACTTTCCACATCACCCTCCACGCGTTGCAGTCAACTATGAATGATGATAAAATCTCCCTGATGACTGAAGAAAATATATCATAAGAAAATAAATCATTAGATGTTTCATACCGTGCATTTTGTTGGACTCCTTGAAATCTGCATCATTTTCATCTACTTTTGAAGGGTCTCCAGTAAATGCCTCAATATTCTTGTTCAGATACCAGCTGTCGTTCTCATCAAAGATTGAAAAGAGGAGGTAGAATTCTCTGTCTATTCCTTTCTGTAGCCAAACAGGAAGCCAACACACTAAAATTAGTCTGCACAGAAGTACACAAGTGAAAAATTATCTTTTCTGTTTTTAAATAAAGCATTCTTTATCCAAAAAGCTGCAGCTGCTTTCTTACTATGTCCTTATAGATGATTGGGATTGGAACTCTTCCATGAGCCAGAAGATTAAAGAAAGTGATGTTTACTTCGGATGGAATCACAGAATTGTAGGGGTTGGAAGGGACCTCTAGAGATCATCAAGTCCAACCCCCCTGCCAAAGCAGGTTCCCTACAGCAGGTCACACAGGTAGGCCTCCAGATGGGTCTTGAATATCTCCAGGGAAGGAGACTCCACAACCTCCCTGGGCAGCCTGTTCCAGTGCTCTGGAAGGGTGCATTCATTGCTAAGGAGTGCATGGAAAAGATGGAAAACCCATGGACAAGTTTGAATGCTGAGGAGTGCCATCTTCACCTTCCTAACACCCCCTAGGTCAGCTTTTACCTTGAGGAAGGACGTTTGTTTAAGCTCTTAAATCTGAGCTGGGAGGTGTGCAAATCTGTCTGTAGGATAACGTCCCACATTCCACCACCCTGCTGTTTTGGAGAAGTCAGTTCCCACTTCAAATACCTGTGTCCCATCCTCATTCAGTGTGTTCTTCCTACAGACCAGCAAAGGCCCCACCAGGCCAGAGTTGGTGTCCTTGACGGCATCGGTGGCTGAGTAGTACAGGTAGGTCAGGCACGGTGGGTCACTCTCACTTGGACCTCCATTTTCAGGCACTCTCCATTTGTACATGAAGGTTTCACCTGGCTTCACGTGGGCTCCCGGCTTCATATATCCTGTAGAGAGAAAATAGAGAAGCACAAAAGTTACAGGAAGGTTGTTTCCTCCAGAATACAGGTGTTGGCCAGGAGTCAGACGTAGCCACCGGTTTCTGCAGACAGGCTCAAGCAGCATCCTGTAGATTGGTGACTTCTACCATAGGACACCTCCCAGAGCCCTATGCCATGGGACACACTGAGCCATTCCTTGCAGAACACTGACCTGCTGCTATCTGGATTCAGTCAGACTAGACATGCAGAGCTCATCCTTGCTTTCAAATGGCTTCCTCTACCTCGTGTAGCTGACCTGCCCTCCTGTGAGATTCATCTGACATATGAACACAGTCTGAATTTTCATTAAGCACCAGCAAAGCAATTGCATCAGCAAGTGGAGCTGCAGCTGTGACTGTTTAGAAATTCAAAACAAATCTGATCCTGGTAATTGTTTCATTTTGATTTTGCAGCAATGCATGAGAACCTCTGCTAGGGTCTCCAGAGACTGGTTGCTATTACTTTTTTCGGATTTAATTTTGATAATCGTCTGCTGCCCTGCACAGGGTAGGTGTAGCATCACTGATGTGATGTAGCCACTGTGAAAGAATGCTGGTATCCATGGAGAGAGGACTTCTGGAAAGGTTGGGAAGAGAGTCAGCCCTGCACTCTTTGAAGAAAAAAATGTTAAGTAACCTTTTTGCTCTGTGCTATGAGGGAAATCAAACTAGAAGTTTTATTTAAAGCTCAGGCACATATTGAATGGATTTTCTCAGCACAGGCAGCTGTGTCTGTCAGTAACAGACCGCGCTGATTTGATTCTGTGTGCTGCCAAGAGCGTAGAATGCCTCATGGAGAACCCTTTTAGAAGCTTAAACATGAGTGAAAACATCAATATTTCATTTAAACACACACAGTTTGCCACCAATCACAAAGCAAAGCAGAGTACTTCTGCAAGAGCATCTGATGCTACTGAATTAACCCAGCAATGGTGCTCAATAAGAAGAACGTTGATTTGGAGAAAAAAAAAAACACCTGCTGAAAATGGACAAGTGTCAAACGTCCAATAAAAGAATATTACTGAGAGCACAACTGAAAACAACATAAATAAAATAAAGGTGTCTGATGAGTGTTAGGTATGCTTATGTTCAGTATTTTCATATGAATAATCTACACTCAGATTTTGAAAAAATCATTTTGAAGAAGTCTTACAGACCCTCTAGGGGCTGTACCTGTGTGCACTTATAGATGGATGTGGTGGAAATCCAAGGCACAAGGGTTACAGCGAGACAAGAAGGGCAGAAAGGTTGTTAGAAAGAGATAAACCTGGCATCAGGTTCCTGTCCGAAGACACAGAGGTGTGCTACTCACACTGCTGCTGGATTGTAGGATTTGGTTTCATTCTGCTCCACACCAAAGGGCGCAGCACCGACGGACACTATGACCACAATAGAACTGCAAGCACGACAGAACTGCATGCAGAGAGAAAGAAGCAGCTGCCTCTCCATTAGGAAACTACATCTGGCATGGGTGGCATTAGGATGTGGTGACTTCAAGGCTGAACTCAGCTTAGATATTTCAGAATATGGCGGGGCCTGCTAGCAAATTTTCTGTGTTGCACAGTCAGCCAGAGACAACAGAATTCTATTCAAGCCTTTTGTGTTGATTTCATTGCGTGATTTTACGAATTTTGCACTTTGACCTTATTCTCTTAGCGCAATTGTCAAAAGAAGGATTATGTCTTGGGAGTTTCTTTTCAATGTGTTGTGATGGAAACAAAATGATTTAGACAACACGAAGACTAACTTTCTCTTAGTGCTGCAAATGCAGCAAAAGATATATTTTCATTCAGGGATGGCAATATTATCTCTGTAAGTGCTAAGGATGGGATTCAGCTCGCCTAACATGAGCTCTCTGAAGCTTGGATGTGTGGTCTGGCCCTAACCTAGTCTCCTTCTGTAGTCAGCAGAGGCATCTCCAGATGACCCCGGTCATCTCCAGGGGTGACCTACTGTCTCCTAAAATAAGTGTTCAAAGTAAATGGGACTTTGCACCCTCTGAAGGGGTTGTTTCTTGCCTCTGACCGAAGAAGTCACCTACCAATTAGACATGACACCTCACATCTAATGGTTAAACTTAGATAACAAAGATAATATCTTTGCACAAAATGAGAGGAAGCCTTTGGTAAGTGTTCTGTTCCAGTATTTACATATATATGAGGATTAATAAGAATTAGTAATGCTTCACATTCTGGGCCAATAAGATAAAAGGTGCCTGGATGTTGAGTATTCTGGCACCGAAGGAAGTGGAATACCTGACCCGGACTGGAGGATCAGATGTAAAGCAGCCCAGACCATGTGCATAGCTATGCCCAAAAACTCAGCAGGATCATCATGCCAGATCCTCAGCAACATGCTTCTGGAGCACATCTAGACTAGATTCACTGGCTGAAGATGTGTGATATTAAAGTAGAACTAATGTAAATTGGATTGGGCTCTTGACTTGTACTCAGCATTAAGTGATGGTCCTTAGCCACTTTCAGTCACCTTGTCTGGCACATGCCCAAGGGAAAGAACCAGTACAGAGGCAGACTGAGGGGTTCCTCATTTTGTGGCATGTAGGGAAGGCATGAACTAACCAAATCATCCCTTGTATGCCTTACTATCCACAAAAAGGGCAAAGCTACAGAGCAACAGAAGATCTGTAGACTCACGTATTCTGGATGTGACAATACAGCATTGCAGTAAAAAACTTACCATCTAAGTAGGGAGCACCTTCTGACAGTTTGCTGAAGCTTACACCATGCGCCATAATGCTGTAGCTCCTTTTGGCTTTGTTGGCAAAAGTAACGAGCACTGTATCTCCCACTTCAGCTTTTATAACAGGGCCTTAAAGAAAGAGAGTAGGGGAAAGCATTAGAAGAACTGCCAACAAATGTCTTTTCATCTAAACAAGACGAGGCTGGCTGGCATCTGAATGCACAAAATGCCCCTCTGGATCCAAGGGGACTTCTGCTTTCAAACCCAATGGAGTGACGGGATGGGGAAGTATTCACTGTACCAAGTATTCCCAGGTGCTTCATGTTCTCTGGCTGAATCTTCCTTTTACTGAATGTTGCGTCGGTATACTCCACGTAGCGAACCTTCCAGTATAGCCCTCCTATTCTGTCAGTCCCTTGTGTGAAATATATTGCAGATTCACTGTGGAATTGACAAATCGGACTGGTTAAACAACTGGTTGCTCAGGCAGAAAACTTCATTTAGGATAAAGTTATTCCTCCAGCCATGGGAGAAATGACCTCCCAAGTTACTAGTCTGCATACACTTTTCCGGCAGTCTGGAGGAGACAGTACTGGTCTGAATTACAGTTATATACTAGTTAACAAATGGGCATTCATTGTGCCCATTTAGGGTGTTCGGATCAGGACAAGTGCTATGTCAGCTTACCTCTAACTGCCTTAAGGCACACCATTACCTGTGCACAATTAGTTTCTGATCTTTTGTTTTCCTGGGAGATCCTGCAGGATAATTCATGCCCGAAAGTAATACCAAGGCGGAAAATCTACCATTATGGCACCTCTGAGATACACTAATTTCAAGCGTGAAAGCTGCCTCAGGAATCTCAACATGGGGTTTTTCATTCTGTTGAACTTTGCATACCTCATCAGGGCTCACTTTCTCCACAAACTTAATTGTGGAGAGAGATAAGTGCTTCCAGAAGGCAACTACTAAGCATTGCAGTTACAAATCTAATTTCTCAACAAGGTTGTTTAAATCGTCCCTGCCCCATTCAATTAAAAGTAATAACAGTGCAGGACCTAGCCCTGGTGAGTCACAGTGGGAGTCTCACCCAGACTCTTGAAATTAAAGCATGACAGGAGAGGATGAGAAAGCTTACCTGCCAGTGGCATTTAAGCCCTGCCCGGTGAATTTATCGTAACCGTCAGGTCCGTAATTCCAGAGCACCTCCTCAGCAGCAATGTAATATCTTCTTTTGTGACTGAGTGGTGAAGGCCGAGACAGGTTTTTTTGGCAGATCTGTACATCATACAGGGCCTCCATGCCACCTGGGAGGAGAAAGAACCTGGAGACAGTCCTTGACCAGCTGCGGAGTCAGCAATCTCGTGGATACAAATGCACATTCAGAACCCTCTAGGCGGGAGCTATGTGGGTTGGAAAAAGTGACTAGGATCATTTGTGCAAGCTTATATTTTTAGACACTTCCTCTGTCTGCAATGGTCTAGATGCTAGCACCCTTCTCTTGCAAGTACCTCATCCCACAGGTGAAACCTGCTGAAATCCATGACACTCTTTAGGGGTTTATTTACTCAGTTCCCTAATCTGGGTAAAGATGGCAAAACGATTTTGGGGACTAGAATGTCTCCTGAAATGTGCACCATGGTATCCACTCCCCTTGACTTCCATTGAAACAGAGAAGCTGGTTTATCATTGCACCAAAGATATCTGTTGTTTACCGAAATCAAGTCTCTTTGTCTAATACAAATCCCACTGGAATCAATGTGCAAGTTCTTAAAAGCAGAAACTATCACAGCTCTTGACTGTCTCTGATATTATAATAATACATTGCCTGCTGTCATGAGCCTGGTTTATGATATACACTCTCAGGCTCTCGTACCATACAAATATAACATCATTGTCACCAAAGTCCTTCATGTATAGGTTTGTTACCAACCTTCTGGAAACCCTGCTAATTTTTGTCTGATTTCTGTAAAGGGTAAAACTATGAAGAGTTCAGCCGGCATGATTTTTCTTAAAGTGTATTTACAACAAAAAGTGATGGTGAAGGCTCTTCTCACTAATCATCCAGATCTCCAGTTTATATCAGTTGCACATACTTAAAACTTTGGCCCAACATATATCATTTTCACAGGATACTAAACTGATGATATTTTTGTGATGAAATATTTCTGAAGTGTTCAGTTAGTCAGAAAAGAATTATCAAATCCCACTTCCACTGGAAACATCTCTCAGTTTTCTTTTTCTAGCATAATGAAATCTGGGACTTCTGTATCTGAAAGGATCAGGGAGATCTGTAACACCATACCTCGTAAATGCTCATTAACTTGGCACGTTATCAGCCACCTCCCGGGGTTCCCGGGAGTCATCTCTGCTGTGATGAACGTTGCTGGGAACAGGCCGACGACATCTGCCCTCTGGTCTCTGTTTGTGAACGTGTGGCCGTAGAAATAGGCAGCGTGGATGTCTATCTCGCTTCCCATGCCAAACAAGTGCCAGGACATGGGAGTGTCAGCACAAATCTCCAAGCCAGGGAGATTTCCATAAATATAACCATTAATAGCTAAAAACAAAAGTAGGAAACTTTGTGAGAGGGAAAAGAGAAGTTGATGCTTTCCTGACCCATAAAAAAAACTGTGATGTCCATACGGAGTCCCTAGCTGAATAAGGTGCTCACGGGCTCCCTGATGAAGGATAACATTTTTGAACAGCCAGCTTACAGCTCTGGATGCTCAAATGGCCCAAATTCTGTATCTCGGTCTGTGAAAAGCTTCCTGGGCCATATCAAGAAATTACAAAGGCCCAGTCAGCACTGAAGTGGCCTGATAATGAAGTTAATTTGTTCTGCAGGCACTTAGGACGTCTGGAATCTATTCCCTTTCATTCTGAGTCATAAAGATGCTATTATAAACCTGGCTAAGGCAACTTACATTTGAAAATTATGGTATCAGTCAAATCATTTTAGTCAGCTCTCTCTTCCTTAGCTTTCACAATATATCAGAACTTTAGGAGAATGAGATTCATATTTTGCAAAATAATTTAGCTCCTAGGCTCCATGGAATGACCAAAATACCGAGAAATTTGACTTTATACACCAGATCTCCAAATGGCACAAAGTACTATTACAGATCTCTGAAGGGCAGGAGTAGCAGCCAGCCCACCAGCCTCAAGGGCTTTTGAGAGCCTGAAGTGCTGGGCTCTTCTAATATGCACATCTCTAAGTGCTCTGCAGCCTCCTTTTCTCTTTTCACAGCAGGTTAAGCAGTCACAAAAAGGTTTAAACCTGTTGCCTAAGATAACATGCTAAACAAGTGGCAGAGCTGGATATGAAAGTGAAATCTCCTTGCTGCAAACCAGTGTGTTGTACTGAGTTTAGGGAAAGGCTTTATCAACACAGTACTTCAACATCTCGATCCATTTCATGCCAACACAGATAAGGGAGAGACATCACAAGAGACAGAAAGTTGTAGTGAAATTAAAAGAGCCTGATAACAGCTGTAAGATACTATTTGTTCAAGAGTCCTGCTCACCATGCATTCGGTTGCTGGTCTGGAAACCTTCATCCTCTTTGTCAACTGTGTCTGGTTCTAAGCAGAAGGTGTTTATATTCTCATCGAGGTACCAGCTGAAATTTTCATCTACAATGCTAAACATCAGGGCAAAAGCATTAGCAGCACCAGTCCTTTCTATTGAGGTCTCATCTGCAGTTCCTAAATTGCAAACGAAAAGGAAAGTGCTAAAAAAAGCCTTGGAGGGGGGTTAAAAATAAATACAACAATAACTTTGGAGCACACAAGGAAACACAGTGATCTGCCCATGATCTATACTGCAGGTTGAATCTCACCTCATTTTACCCCTCCAAGACACTTCAGTTCCGCCTCCCCAACCTGTGAGCAGATGGGTGCCTCCAGCAGGCAGTTCATCTCATCTAAGTCATATCAAGCTGCTATTTAATGATCTTGACACAGGCACAAGTAGCTGCCAAAAGCTGTGGCCCTGTTTTCCCTGTCTTTGTCCCACTGCTCCCCACCCTGCCCCTTAGTATTAGCATCTGTATGTCAGTGCAGTGAGCCAGATCAGAATCCTAACCCAGCTGGAAACCAGTGATATATTTTTGGTCAGAAATTAAGGGGAGGCAAGTGGTAGTCTGCACTCCTGTTGCATTGAAGCAACTTGTGAAGCACACCCCCAGAACAGCTGACTAAAGGACAAGAGGTACTGGCCTTAAGTTGCACCAGGGAAGGTTCATGTTGGATGTTTGGAAAAATTTATTCTCAGAGAGAGGTAAGGCATTGGAATGGGCTGCCCAGAGAAGTGGTGGAGTCACCCTGGAGGTGTTCAAGAAACGTGGAGATGTGGCACGGAGGAGCATAGTTTAGTGGTCATGATGGGGATGGGCTGATGGTTGGACTAGACGATCTTGGAGGTCTTTTCTAACCTTTCTGTGATTCTATAATTCTATGATAGATGTGGCTCACTTTACATGGACTAGCAAGGAAACCTAGACAAATAACTAGGACTAGGTATTTAAATTTTAACAGTCTCAAAGTGGGATGAGTATAATCCATTTAGACAAAGCTCAGTATCACTATTGGAGGGACCATTTGACCCTAACCTGAGACTACAGGAGTGGCAACACTGAGTAACTTATTATTAACAATTGATAGATTTATATTTCATCCACTTGTCCAGTCCATCTCTGAATCCTTGAAAACTTTCTTCTTCCCCAATGGCATCTGGGATGGAAGCCCAGAGCCTTGCTGTCAGTCCTGTCAGGAGCCACCCTTCGCCATCAGAGAGATGAGGACTGAGGCAGCAGCACCATGAAGATAACCACCTTGACAAAGTCAAGACTGAATATGCAGATAAGCTGGCCTTTCAGGCTAAATTGTTTTGAATACGTTATCTCCTTGTTTCATGTATTGTCCTATAGTCACCAGCTCAGTTTCATCTACTCAGAAAGTGCTGTAGGTTCCCCAGGAGAAAATAGTCTGAGACAGTTGTGAGATACCTGGAGACTAGGTCTGTCCTTTTTGCATTTAATTCTTTCTCTTTTTCTGAACATATAACTGTTTCAGGCGTATGTTCCATATATAAAATTAGGGCTGGTTTTGTACTACAGGAGATACTGGAAAGGTGAGAGATTTACACGTGTCCCAGGTGGAGAAAGGATGATGTCTCCGCTGACAGAGGGGATGGAGTTGGTACATGGTTCTTGCTTTAGCACAAGATTACCAGGCAATTAAGTACGTGGGACAGGCTGTTACCTCAGCTGTGCAGCACACATTCCCATGCAGCTGTGATATAAAACCAATAAGCAAAAAGGAAATTTTTCCCTTTCCATTAGGAAAAAAATGACGAGGAGCATTGGGGTTTCAGGTATGTAAACACCAGTGCCAAAGTCACTCATCCAGCCCTACTTTCACTTTCTGGGCAAGGAGTCCCTTGGTTGCCCTGAAATGAACCCAGTTTGGAAAAATTTATTTTGGGCCTCAGCCATGACCAACTGGCCACAGAGTGTGCTGCAGTCCCTCCACCAACTGAGGGAAATCTCTTGTGAGGCTAAAGGGGAGCAGGAAGGGGATCGTCCCAGAGCTACAATACCTACCCTGGGATGCTCCTGGAATGGCCCAGCTATTCCTTGCCCCTTTTTATGGACTATGTAGGGATAGACTCTAGACCATCATGTTTACACCTGTAAGCAAAAATGACTGTTAAGATGCCAAGCTTGGCAGAGGGGCTTGGTTTATCAGTGTTTCTAGCTCAGTACCTTTTTTACAAACCAGCAGTGGCCCAATTAAACCAGATGCAATATCTCTTGGAGTGTCAATGTGAGAATGGTAAATCCAAGTCAAGCAGTTTGAGTCTGCCAAAGTTGGGGAATAATTTTTCCTTACTGGCCACGTGTAGGTGTAATTTCCACCAGGAACAACAAAATCATCCTCTTTGCTTTTACCACCAGTTCCATCAGGGTAAAGTGCTCCTAATAAATTTAAAAAGAAAGAGAGAAAGTTCTTAGCCTCCCCTTAATCATTTTCCTTAAATAAATGTGCAATTTCTTCTATTCTGTCACAGCTCTCAAAGATAATAGCTGCACTTACAAACAAAGAATCTAGAAAATAGTGAAAATGTTCAGAAGTTCTGGTAAAAAATACAAAAAATGTTGTCAGTTAAAATCAATTACTTATCAGTAGATGAAACCTTAAAAACTCATTTAAGGGCTTTAATTCGTCCTCATCGCTTTACTCTCATCAAACATGTCATGTGCACATTTTGTCAGCTAAATCCGTACAGTCCTCTAACCAAAATACGCATGCATAGGTGTTGGATTCTGAAAATGAAATCATGCAAGTTATAGGCCTACAAAGAGTAAAATCATTTACTTACAAGAACTCTATCCATTGAAACAGGCTAGAAGGGAGGAGGGAAAACACTTTGGTGACTAATAATTCAGGAAAATAATTCAGGAAAAATGACCCACCTAACCTGTTTCAGTGCTGGATTTATCCCGAGCATCAAAGGTTTGTGGCCAAAAGTTTAAAGAAATGAGGATGTTCCTGGTTTTAGTCATCAGTTACAATTGCTGATGAGTTTATGAGAGGATGATCTAAAATCCTCTGATGTCAATGGCCAGAACAATAAATACTTGGAAAAACTTCTGGCCCTGACATTCACTACTCCAGGGGAAACGACAAAAAGAGAAAGGAGCAAACTAGCTCTTACCTTCAGAGTCCTTGTCATAGAACACCCCATGTGGATGCACTGAGTACGGACGGGATGCAAAGTTTTTTAAATGGATGACAAAGACATCCTCTTCTTCTGCCTTCAGGACTGGCCCAAGGAGCCCCAGCCAGGCTGCTTTGGGGATTTCCTGGGAGTACGTGTCATCTGTGAATTGCCTAAAAATAGCCTTTTTGTACACACGCCCTATTCGGTTGGCTCCTCTTGTCGCATATATGCTCGCAAACCTAGTGTTGAGGAGGAAAATAATTTAGAAAAGAAAAACTCCTTGAAGAGTTCATCGGGTGACCGGTACTTACAGCGCAGGTAAATAGTTCCCTGGGATGTATCACGCAGCCAGCAGACTGAAGTGTGAGGAGTCAGCCTGGCCAACACTATCAGGGTCCGAGCCCTTGTCTGTGCAGTAACAGCTATCTCACTTGCAGGTCTGCTCTTCAGCACAGGTACTACAAGCCCTTGCTTGAGAACCAGGCACTAAGACCTTTCTGTACAGTTTTAGCACCTTCTCCCTCTTTTGAGAGGGTGAAAACTCACATCTAAATGCATGACAGTTTAGAAGAAGAAGAAAACCAAATCAGTTAGATGGTTTTCTAAAGCCAATAAGAGCGATTGCAATCAAACTGGGCTGTTCGGCACCCCAGAAGAGTAGCATGTGATGTTTTTTGCATGAAATTCATAATTTCTGCGTTCCAGAACCCATGTTTTATAGCAAATTCAAGTGGTGGAGAACACACCTTATGGTCGGTGGTTGACATATTATGGCTGTTAAATTCCTACTCCCTTCAAACCCTGAATTGCATCTGCAGTCTAAAACCATCTAGCTCCATATTCCCACTGGTTCCTGTCATGCCCTCTCTCAGATCAAAGAGGCCACATACCATCAGGAATGTCTTTTCTATGCAGGCACTTGCACCAGTTTTAATTAATTGATTAAATTGCGTCCTACCTTTCCTCTGAACAAAACAAATACACTGACACACTTTATCCCACAAATCTTTCCTGATGCTCTTTTCTGAAAGCCTTTCAACAGTTCTCTATCTCTTTTGAAGTCTGAACACAAGAATTTCACTTAATATACGAATAATATTCCAGCTAAATGTGCACATGCCCCTGTCAATACTTCTTATACAACTAGAAATTAGTTTTGCTATTTTAACTGTAACTTCATACTGGCATCCAGTGCTTAGGCCATCTGTTACGATATTAAGTCTTTTTTATTTCTCTCTAGAATGCATCTAACAAGCATGATACATGCTTTTCACCTCTGAATATCTCACACAGTGTCTAGAAGATGTCCCTTTGCCACACAAACACGGCCATTACGTCTCTGCGGCCACTGTCTAAACCAAATCACTAAAGTGATCCAAATTTAAAAGCCTCCAAAAAGAATGCTTTTTCATTTGAAAAATGTGGTTTATAACACAGACTCATCAAGAGATATTTTGTTAAAAACAAAAGCATTTTCAATAACACTGCTGTGTCAAAAACTTGCCTACGACAGAGGGAAGGGGACTGAAGCTTCTCAGTCTGATTCATCACTGAACATGCTAGATAAAAGTGCAGTTAAGGAATGAGTTGCCAAGAAGTCTGGATTTTCAGCAAATTAGCAGCTCTGCAGTAACTGTCTGTGTGCACAGCAAGACCTGGCATGTCACCCTCTGCTCACTGAGGAGAAGATACCTTCCACTGCCCGAGGGAAGAGCTGCTACCGCAGAATAGTAGGTGGTGGTAGCAGTAGTGCTGTGTAAACGCCCATGCTTCCTTACCTCATGGCAATGTATTCCTGTGGCTGTGCCCTAATTCGAATCATGAGTTGCCCTTACGGCCCTGGCTCTCCGGCCAGGCAACATTGCGCGCATAACTTCAGACCCCTGGGACACACTGTCTGCTCTGCAGAACTCTACCCAGAAAAGATGTACATTTTTGATTAGGCATGGTCGTATTTGACACTAGTCTGACTCCTGTGAATGCGTAGAGCAAGAGTCCCAAAACCCAATTTGGTATTGAGGTTCAGGAAATCACCCTGGGAAAACCCTGCAGTTCTAGACACCAGAGACTTCCTTGGTGCCTAAAGCTGTGCTACTTAGCTAGGATCTCTACTGGCCACTTCTGTGCCTGTCTCCTGCTTAAAGGCACCTAGAAGGGAGGATAAAAAGTCCTTTTAGTGACAGCTTTCTGAAAAGATGTCCATTCAAATTCCCCATCCTTTCAGGGCTGCAGAGCCCACTGTCTGTGTAACAGGTACCAGCTGCAGCTACAGGTGGTGCTCTCCTGTGCTGGACATCGAAGGATAAAAGAGTCATGGAGCCAGAAAGGGATCACAGCACAGAAGAAGCAACTTACCCACTTGGCTCTGTTTAACAATGGTTTTTAGTTAAACATTTTCTGAGTAAACAACAAGTCTACTCTGGGAGATGAATTCCCACATCCCACTGATGCCTTAGCCATTGGTTCCAGATTCACGCTCATCCATAGCTCCCTTTCCTTCCAGATCCACACTTCCCAAAGGGCAGATGAGGTTCCTACTCAGAATGCCCTGATGATGCCCTGGGAGTTTCTTAGAGTGCAGTCACTTCAGACTCACTCCTCCTTCTGTCTGGGAAGGGCTAGAGCTCACTTCTGCTTATATAGAGACATGTACTTTCAACATGTCCTTCTGGTTGTCCTCAGCAACCCAAGAACAGAGCACAATGGCTGCTGTGAGTTCCACTCTAGGTGTCTGTGCTCCCCAGTTTCATAGCAGAGGACTTCTGCGGTGCCCACCTCATCCTTTCAAGTAGCTGGTAGCTCTGTGTCTCTTTACATTTTGCTGTGCTGCACATTACAATGCTTAAAGTCCTTTTCAGAAAGACTGAGCACACTGGAACTAATGGAATCAGCCACAGGAAGCTCGTAGGAAAGACACATAGGTGTGACTTCTCTTCACCCCCAGATGCTTGGACCAATTGCTCACCATCATGTGGGCACACTGTGTGGCTGGCACCTCTACACAGTGCCACAGTGCAGCCAGAGGGTGTGTCAGAGGAAGCTGGCACAGGCTTGGTCCCATGTCCTCTGCTGCTCCATCTGTGGGACACAGAGATTTCCCCCTGACCCTCTACTTTCTTTCATGTCAGTGCTTCACAAAGCCTCTGCTGCTGGTGTTGTTAGCACACCCTGGTTCCCTCCCATTTTCAGAGTCCCTTAGAAAGATTTTCTCTTTTGTGGGATTCCATTTTGTGTCCTTGACAACAACGTTCTCAAAGGCCATTCCCTCCCTTCTGACGGGGTCTGCTTCCTGGGGAAATGCATCACGTTTTCAGCCACCCTGTTAAACATCCCCTTTAACTGCATCTCCTGTTTCATTCTTTCCCGCCCACAGACTTTCCAGTTAGTTTTTGGAGCAGCAACTTCTCCAAATGCTGTAGCAGTTAAACACATCCAACTCTCTAAATCTGCCTTTGCCTTTTTCTTCAAGGGATCGCAATGTGCCTATTCTGCTTGGTACCCAGTGCCTCCTCTCACTCATTGGTCTTGTGCTTCAAGCAGGCACACCTCCCTGTTTCTTCATGTGCTTCTGCTCACTTAAAATTACTTCATCCTCCTCACGTTCCAGGAGTTAGCCATCCACGATATGGCTTTGTGATATCACTGTCTGAACATCTTCCATCCGATATCATGTGGACATAATAGCTGCTCTTCTAAATCTTGACTATCTACCATCGACTCAGCTTTCACTTTGCATGCAGGAGGTCATGATGATCAGCCAGTCCCACTCCTTGCAGGGAAGGGGAAACCTCCATCCCCTGGAGCTGTGCCCGTGCAAACTTCCTACATTCCCTTGGAAATTCTTCAGTGGCCCTTCCTTTTTCTCTGGAATCAGGCCAGCTTTAAAGATACATATAGAGATGAGCAGGCTTGTAAGTTAGGGCACAAAAAGCCTTGTTTATACCAGGAAAACCATGTAAGTCCTTCTCTTGCTTCTGTGCCTGATTTCGTTTTACCAGTTGACCATTCCTGGCCATTCTTAAGCTCCAACAAATGAGGGCAACGCACGCGAGAGGGACAGGGAGTTATTAACAGGCAGTGAACTCTCATTCCTTAAAGTCAGTATTAATGTAATTATAGCAAGCCATCCTTCCGTCTGCGGTGATGAGCATTGTAACTCTTCCAAATGAGAGAAAGAGTGAAACAAGAGTGTCATGCAGACTCTACTTCAATGAATTCAAGATGAGACATGCAGATATCTGCCATCTCAGGGAAGAACCATCAGTTAAGTGTAATTTCTATGCCTATTCCTTTTATCACACAGAAAATTCATTTTACCTTATTGATGTTACTTTTGATCTTTAGAAGTAAGGTGCTTTTGCACGTACCACAGCACAGTGTTCAGTAAGAGAGATGCACACTGTGCACAGCAAAAAAAAAAAAAAAACAGTACGGTACATGGAGCCATATCCTTCACTGATACAGCTTTGAAGCCTGCTGAGTTGGTTTGTCCCTTTAATCACCACTCAAAAATCAAGACTTCAAACAGCTTCCAGATCCAGAGTCTTGAATTTTTTCCTGCAGTTAACATGCCCAATAGCTGTCGCTTGCTCCTAGGTACAATTGTAGGAGAAAGTGAACTTACTTTTCCATTTATTATTCCACTGAGGTCCCGTAGATTTTGCATTGGCAATCATTAATTCAAGAATCTTTATGAGCTTGTTCCCTAAAATCTGTTGATGAAACCTTACTCTCTGCTGTCTTCACATACTCTACCACTGAGTTTATAACAGATCTTTTCTCTCAACATTCCCGAGGTTTCCCATGGATGGAGTGGACTAGGACACTGCCCATGGCTCCAGGCTGTCATTTTAACCCCTGGATCATGCATTCTGTTCAGAGTAACCCTCTGCCAGGCCATGGTTCCTGTGCCAAGGTGAGTGAAACGTCCGTGCTGGAGGGATGGCCAGTGGAGAGGGTTCAGTGGTACCAGCTCACATTTGTTGATGGTGCCCTGACCATACTGCATCAAAAAGCAGGGTGAACTGTGTGTCCTCAAAGAAGAGACACAATGTCCTCAAGGGACATCTGAGACATTTTCTGATCCACAGTGGCAACTGGAGAGATCAATAAATCCCACAAAACTTCTGAAATGTCACTGGTTAAGTGTGGCTATAATGGTTTATCTCCTGGCACAATCTCCTTCTTCCACTGAAGTCAGTACCAGGACTCCCCCAGGCTTCAATAGAACCAGGATTTCACCTATAGTGCCCTTCTGGCATTGACCCTTCCCACAGTGATCATCTCTGCTGAGGCAATTGGGTCATTTGGCCGCATAATGACTCAGCCATTAGTTTGGCACCTGTGACGACAGTTTTACTGTCATTTGTCTGGGCGGGATCTCCTCACAGGCAAGTTGCACAAACTGTGTTTGATGCTGTGGTAACAAAAAATACCCGTTAATGTTGGTGGGTGCAAGATTTAGCCCAGATAAACGTAGGATTGGTGACCTGAAGAGAAGGAATGAGAGGTTACATCAGGCAAAACTTAATAATCTCTACCACCAGCAGAACGAGATTTAAGCGCCTATCATAAAAACTAGCACCAAATTAATATAAGAGGGATTATCAACCACACTTTAATCCTGAGGGCTGAGCCATATGAGGGAGGGAAAGACTAATGCATGTCAAACCACAACATCCTAGCGCATTTTACTTTTGAAAGGCCATTGCCTGTATGGCCATGAAGGGGAGCAGGCAATGTCTGAGCTCACCTCCTGCTACAGTGATATTCATATCCTAACCCACAACATCCCACAGGGATGTGCAGCATGTCCAGCAGCACTGACAGCACCTTGCACCCTGCATGTCCAGTCCACCAGGGTTTGGTGATGTCAGCTCTTCCACCAGTTATATCAGGTGGGACTGGATGTTGAACACCTTCCCAGCTCATCTACGCTCAGTGGCTGCAGTTTGGATCTATCTGCAGTTTCCAAAGTCCTGTGTGCTTCAGCAAATGACAACTTAATATTTGAAGGACGAACTGAGAATGATGTTTTAGTCTCATTCATAATAATCCAAATTATGAGAATTAGTGGAACAGCTTGAGGCTTTGAGCAGACCAGACGAACAGCAGAGGCAGCAGCCTCATAATTCTCTTTACACAAGAAGCACTGTTGCGCAGCAAGATCTGTGAGCTGTGCAAGAAGCAGGCTGGCCCTGAGCACTGCAGCAGCACAAATCATCATAAAAATTAACATCCAAGCAGAGCAGTGACGTTAGCGCAGGGCTGTGTTTGGGTTAATCAGCTCTGACGGGAGGCAGTCTTTTCATCTCACACCCAGGGAGGTGCTGATGCAGCTCCACAGCTGCTGGCTCACCCAGCACCAGCAGGAACCCAGCAGCACAGCCGTGCCATGTGCCAGATCCTGCTCCCCTGACCTCCAGCCCCATGCCTCCACCACCAAAGTTTCCTTTCTGTAAAGCAGCCTCATTGCTGCAAAGAGCTAAAGGCTGAGGCAGAAATCAACTTTGGCTCGGCATCACTGAGAATCACCATTTTTAATCTCACTATCTGATCCAGGTAATGTAACACTTTCCATTACACTGTTACTAATTCAGCACTTTTATTAAGTTGCAAAGAATAAGTGGTTTTGATTATATCTCTGTGGGCTAGCTGGAATCAAAGGGAACATACCTTTTTGCATATGCACCAGCAGTTTTAAAGATAATCAGTTTGTCTTTATCTGCGCTTTCCTATCAATAAAACTGGGATAGTGCCCCGTCAGATGGATGCTGCCAGGATGCATCACAGGGTGAGGAGTGCTTGCAGAACACAGCTGTCTCGAAATGTGTCCCTGCCCTCACCCAGGAGTTGATCCTTAAATTTCATTAAAGGAACTGCATTTTCTTCCTATCCACAGGAACCAGTTAGCTGAAAGGGAAGCCATTAGCATGCAGCTTTAAATGTACATTAGAGGTTACCCTAAAGAGCTAAATAGTCAAAAAAGCTATTACTGGCTCACTATAGTCCACGTGCCAGCACTGACAGACCATTAATCCAGAATACAGCAGCTTTATTCTGGCCTAATTTAACACAACTTGGAAATGGAGAAAACAAGTTACAGGAATCATCTTATTATCCTGCAGTAGAAGGCTTCGAGTAGGACTACACCACAAACAGCCCCCACGCCTAGAACATACAGTCTACCTTAAAACTCAGATTACATTTCCTCTGTGGATAAACCCTTTGGAATTAGCCTTCTCTAATTATTACATTACAACACTGACTGAAGACATAAGCTGTCATTCCTCCCTGTTGTGCCATGAAAAAGGCATTACATTAATGTCTCAGACTTAAAAGCACATGTGCCACTTGGTGTTCAGGGATCCCAAAGCTTGAAAGTACATTAAGTACATGAAAGACTTAAAATTGCATTTTATAGAACAGTCTTTCTGTGGTGTGAGAGAGGGTTTACAGACAGCTGCCCTTCGCTTAAAGCTCATCTCTTTCCAGTGGGAGATCTTCCAGCTTAGGGAAGAGAGGAAGTTATCCTCTGACACTAAGAGTAGGGAAGTGAGAAATTCCAGTGTTTAGCACAACCGAAGAACAACCTTTCTAGCAAAGAATATTTTAATGGACTGGGAACAAAGTATTACCCTGAATTCAACCTAAAGGAGTAACACACATTGACTTGGATGCTAACTGGGACCTCCAGTTGTTTCCAGTTGACCATAAGCATAAGATTTTGCTGAAAAAAATAAAACTCTTTCTTGCCTCTTTCTTGCAGCAAAAACACTTCCTTTATGACATCTAGCTAATAGAGGTTCTGAAATTACCAGCCACTAGAGAAAGGTCCTGCGTTGCCTGGGACGGTCAGAAAGGACATCTCCCTGTCTAACTCCATGGAGCTTCATAGATCTGGTACAGACACTGGGACCTCCTCACTCACTCACAGCTCCTGTCCCAACCCCAAGCTTAAACTCAGAGGAAAGACACCAAACTATCTCTGACTTGCCAAAGATATTGATTAAATCTTGAAAATATTCCCAGGCATGTTCGAAGGTCGCACTGCAGAGAGGCACCAGGGTCTGTGCCATCACCAGCTGGGGCTGGGGCCAGCTCTCCTGGCACAGGAGGGTATGCAGCCAACCCCAGCAGTGTGGGCACAACAACTGATGCCTGTTTTCCTCTGTCTGAGGCACAATTCATCACAGTACCTACCTATGCACTCCAGTTTCAGCACAGGCAGTAACCAGGACTTCAGAGTGGCCATTCACAGCTGTGTGTTTAAGCTCCTATCTAAACTGATATCCCATATGGAGATCTCCACAGCTGCACCAGATATATAGATCTGGTGAGAATATATAGATAATATTCTCATATCTCATTAGTAGTACTAGACACATTTGAATTTTACAATGCCATACCAAACCTCCAACTTTTTCATCTCACGAAGAGCAAACTCACCAGTGTTAACCCATCAAACACTTCTCCACATCTCATCGCGCAGAGCTGTGCTGGATTATGGCTAAACTGCAACTCCACTTTGGATAAGTCCCAGAAATACCTGCAACTCCATGAAACACATACAGATGATCTTTAACCCCCTTTTGAACATGTTCTAAAATCCTCTTTTGAGTTGCCTACAGAGACTGTAGATTCTCCTCCATGGAGATCTTCCAAAGCTGCCTGGGCATGGCCCTGGGCACCCTGCTCTGGGTGTCCCTGCTGGAGCAGGGGTTGGAGCAGAGGGACACAGAGGTCCCTGCCAACCTCAGCCATTCTGTGATCCTGTAACTCTCTACATGATGATTCTTTGACAAATATCAGTTCCCTAATGTCACCTTCAAGCACACAGTAACTATCACTTGGCTTAATCAACCATGATGAAAGAGAAGTCAGTCAAAGCCTCCTCTTGCAGTGAGGATTAAATCCTGCCTATGATAACATCATCAACAGAAATCAAAAAGAAAAAGATAGAAAAAGAAGTCATCCATCTTAAGACATTCACAGTGACATTAACCATGTTAGCCAATTTTGTTGGGAGCTGTCACTACCTCTACCATATATGAGAGCCCCCAGTGACTTACTTGTCCTCTAAGAGGCTCTGCCCTGTGATCAGATTCTTCCCAGATGGTGCATAGTCCCAGTTCTCTTCCACAATCCCGAGGTAATAGGTTCTGGTTCTTGCTTCCACCACTGCAAACAGGCAGAGGAACCCAAGAGTGCGAAGGCAGCCACCAGCCCATGCAGGAGGCATCTGTAATGATTGCGAGGCTGGCAGCAGGCAGGCAGCAGCAGGATGCACCACGGAGAGCTCACCCCTCCCTCCCGGCTCTCGACAAGTTATAAATAAGGAATGGGCAGAGCAAAGCTCCTCCTTTCCAGCAGGTTAGGACTGGGATAGGTAGAGAGCCCGGCTATGCAGAGCAGGGCTAGGGAGGAGGTTGCTGCCATGGTAGGACACTTGCCAATCCTTTGGTGAATGCATGAATTGCTCACTTACCCGCCCAGGCTACAGCCAGTTGGTGTTTCTTGGAAGTTTGGATAGGCTTTTTTTGTCATCTCTTTTCCAGATTGGTTTGTATGACATATTGGGACAGGGTTTTTTTGGTCTTTTTGCCATCCCTGTCAACTCTTTTTAATTACTTTATTATTTTAAACTCTATCATCTCTGAGATTTATAAATCTAGCATCTTGCTGCCTTCATTGGGTTTATTTAACGGTGTTACAATAGTTTATAATCCAGCATTATCAAAGAAAGAGAATTTACCAGTACCTCTCACATTTCTAGAATTTTCTAACCAATTTATTCAGATGTCACATGGTCTGGATGTCAGATGTAGAGTGACAAAAATGAAGGGCTTTTGTACAAATTGGAG
Organism: Penelope pileata; assembly: GCA_013396635.1. Classification (NCBI taxonomy): domain Eukaryota; kingdom Metazoa; phylum Chordata; class Aves; order Galliformes; family Cracidae; genus Penelope; species Penelope pileata. Next base: position 1,230,551 of record WBMW01004944.1, read on the forward strand.
CCTCTGTGAGGTCTTTTCATTTGGACAATAAGAGTTAAGGCACAAAGATGAGCCTTATATTAAACTTGTTAGTGACCATGCTCACATTGCTCTCTAGAAAATCCGCCCCTTCCTTTGTAGTCTCACTTCTTCCAGGAGGATATTGGAATTACCATCTTGGCAAAGCCAAGCATAATGCTATACAAGCATGAATTGATAGAATTTTCTGAACCATTTAGGTAATATCCTCAAAAAATCATCCAGGTGACAAGAAGTCATACAACCTTCTTAGTGGCTTTTAACTGATGAGAGACATTGAACATTGCTGCTCTGGAATGCAGCATTGCACCTCGTACTTATTTCCAGCTGTGACAGCTGTGAAATTCCCTTTCCACTCCGGATCTATCTGACCTCTTCCCTTTAAAGTTAACGGTTACTGCTTGCTTGGGGTGTCAGAGGCTTCCCATATTATTTGGTAGCCACAGGTTTATCTACATCAGCAACAGCCTATCTCTGCAATGTAAATGTGTTTTTTGTGGCAGTTGCATGGGGTTCACCCTCTGGCATGCTGCAACGACAGCTACAGTCACCTCCAGCAGCACTGAATGCCTCTCTCTGTCACTGGTGTGCGAGTTGCACTGAAGTCATGTGCAGAATTGCTCAAAAAGCAGGTGAAGTTCGCAGTGGCCCAACAGCCTGGACCATGGTGAATCTCACCTCAAGTCAGACACTGTGCACAAAGAGGATCTGACTAAAGAAGCTCTCCATTTCTTCAGGCTATGTGTTGTATCTCCTCACTGCAAGTACTGACAGACCAATATACTCAGGTAAGGGTGCAGCCAAACAACTGCAAATGATCTCAATTGAGCTGTAAAAGCGTAAGACCCTCAGCTGTAAGCTGCCCTGTGATACTTGCTGACGTTCACCATCCCAGCCAGGCCAATTGTTTTATGAACATAGGGAAGAAGTGACATAACAGTATAGATGCTGTACAGACATGCTGATCCTCTGACGTGGTACCCACAGGCTCCCTGATAACCTTTCAAGGCTCATCTCTGTGCTCTGCTGCTGCAAATCCTTGCTGCCCAGCCTCTTGGCATCTCATGTCAGTCTACGTCAACTCTTCCAAAATACCAATACTTAAAAATCCTTTTCCACTACATTGTTGTGTCACTCAGTTACTCAAACAATGCCAACTAACAGTATTGTGATTCTAAAAGGCATGATTAGGAAGCAAAAGGAAAGAGATGGCTGCAGGACAGACGGAGGCTTTTCAGCTTGTGGCACAGCTGTCAAACACAGCTGTGGTGGGACCAACAGGCCAGCTGGTGGCTATGAGGCTGGGAGAAGGCTGGGATGATGCTCGGAGGTAGATCCCACTGTGATCTTTGCATAGGGCCTGGAACCCTGCAGCTCCTGCAGTGAGAGCCTCCTTTGCCCATGGTAGCTGTCCTTAGCCCATGCAAACTATGCTTCACCTTCTGTCACTCAAGCACTTGAGTTTACAGAGCTGGGTGCCTGTTATGCAAACATTTATTGTCATGGCATAGTAAGGCTTTTGCATTTGAATGGAACACATGTTTGTTTAGAACATGCATGGAATGAGATTGTACACAGTTCAATTGCTCAAATCAACAATTTGCATGGCTGTAGAGATACTTAAAGACCAGATACAGGGCAAATTTCATCCGGATGGTTTTGTTATAATCTTTTGTCTTGTTGCTTTTTGGTAACAAAAGAGTTCTGTTATATGTTTAACATAAATCTATAGATGTGGACTCATACAATTCAAAGCACATTGGGCTGATGGGGAATAGGAAGAGGAAGTGTCTAACTCTGAGCCGTCGCCTGATGACACCATAGTCATATAAGTAGTGTTTTGTCCTAGTTTTCCTATTGCTTCTCATGTGCCTGGGATTGGGTCCTGGTTGCTCGCTTGTGAGAAAAGCTGCTCAAAATCCAAAGTTATCTTCTTTATATATTACTGTAAAATTTATTTGTGTAACAAGAATAATGTATGGACACTGGTATCCTATATCAGAAATGTGTTGTAAGTCTGGTAAACACCTTAGCTTGGCTTCAGCATTTACTAGATCTGGCACCTTGTATATCCTTTGCATCCACATATTAACACTTAATTACCTTGTCACATCATTAAAACCAGGCACATTTACATTCCGGAGAGGTGCTGTGGACATGACTCAGAAAAAGATGAAAGAATGGCTCTTTTGTCCTTGCATCAGGAAAATTTCTGGGAAGTTCCCCTCTGGCAGTGAGGTAATGGGATCAAGTCTGTCCCTTTGTTCGGGATCCTCTCTGCAACAGGGCTGGACACTGGCTCCTCCGAGACTTTCTGTCCTTCTGAAGGCTAAAATTAGTGCATGGCTGGGTTTTGAAGTTTTGTAATGAGAAGCAATATTCATACATCTGAAGGGCAAATATCTCAAGCACCATTTTGAGAATGAGCCCTGAAACATCACCATTGGAGCTTTCTTTTTACGTACATCAGGAATTTAATAATTAACTTCATTCACTAAAACTCAGACTTGAGCCACCTAATATTAATAAATTAACTGAAATACCTAAATTAACCTCATGATAAACATAAGGTCAATGAAGAGAGATTTTGGGAGTGCTGATCTGCGTTGACTAGCCTTTAGTTCCTTGAATTTAGGTATCATGAGTTCAGAGATGAGCGCTTTATTCGAACCACCTTCTATTGAAAGCCAGCTTGTATTCTCCGTTGAGCAGATGATGAGCTGATGTTCAAGCAGATTAACTCCTCAGTTCCCTCTGCATCTTCCTGATAACTGTACAGGTCCCATTCCTAGAAGCTCGTTCCTGGCCCATCTGCTATGACAGTTCCATGTCTGTGCTGCAACCCAGGTTGAGGAATCAGTCCACCTGCTTCCTGGTGGACAGGTCCAGGTAGACCAGGTAAGACTACCCCCAGCTGGTATTGCCTCTGAACCTGGAGCTGTGCCCATAACTATCCCAAGGGGACAAAGAGTGCCTGTGGTAAAGCTGGGAACTCAGTTACACCCTCCCAAGGTTCACACCACTCTTTTAACCAAGCCATCCTTCCTCTTCCTCTGTTTTCCCACACTTTCCAGCCATGAACACATTAAACACAAAAACCTCATTGGCAACATTGGCAAAAAACAGTTTCACTTGCACTTTCTAATTGCTTTCTGATCTGCAGCAGTAGTAAGTAGAAGGCAAGTCTCACTTTATAGTTCTGGATGGCCACACAAGATCTATCCGAATTAGTTGAATCTTTTGATTTCATACTAGTAGGATGGGAATCTCAAAAACCATCTTTCTTCCAAGGCTTCCACCACTTCTGTTTACAATTATGATTAGGACTTTGATAAGAAAGGCTTTCTTGACACATGCAGCAGTTACTGGTGACACTCCAAATCTGAACACTGCAATTGTTGGAGACAAAATGATAAAATCTGCTGAACCTCCAAGAATAGTTACATGGAGATGCAATCAGCACAGATTTTAGAAGGGCAGCCCATATCGCAGATGACCCAGTGTGGACCTGACTCACATCTATCCAGAAGTCCCTGTGGCAGCGTAGAGATTGAGGCCAGCCCTCCAGGCTCCTGCATGAGAGCCTGAATGCCTCCCCAGTGTTGCCCTCCACTGATTTGGGATCAGACCATGTACCCAACTCGAACTTGGACGTTCACCACAACAGTTGCCCAGAGATCGCCACAGCAGAATGATTTCCTGTATGTACCTCTGTGCAGACTTTCTCCCTGCACAACAGCTATTTTGGTACATTAGAACCTGCAGGCAAATCTTGAGCCAAGATGTGAAATGTGAAGAGGGCTCCTGTTATGCCAGAACCAGACCAGAGATGCTTTCTTTTCCAGCACGTCCTTGAGCCAAATCCTGCATCTGCTACACTGAGGATGCAGAGATTTCAAAGCTGAGTTTAGACTGGAAAAACTGATAATATGTTTGATAAAAAGCCACTTAAAGTCAAAGATTGTAAAGGGCTGCAATAATAAGAAGGAAGACCTTTAACAGGGTACTGAAAGGAGCTGCTAGTTTGAAGAGGTTATAATAAATTGCCAAATAGGCTGGGCAAGTGAAATGTGTTCAGCCTCAAAAGCCATTAAAGAAAGGTTAAAAAAATAAAGAAGTTTTGATCCTAATTAAGAGAAGCCTCTTATGTATGGTAACTCATGTAACATCTGCACTGTTAAAACAAGCCTAATACCTCAACAGAACTTCAAGGCACATTATTTATGAGTTTTTATGGTGATGCCCATTGTAGTACCTAACAAACATGAAAGAGCTTAACTTTACGTCATCACTGTGGAGCAGAGTGTGTTTATTAACTCTATTATAGAAATGAGGAAAGAGGAAGGTTAGGTAACTTCCAGACACTCACACAGGAAGGCAGCCCCATCTCCTGGCCCCCAGTCCAGCCCTGGGATCAGCAGCCCACCTACCCTCCCTCTTTGCATGAAGACAATGGCAGATGAGGTGCTTATTGGACTTTCCCCCCTCATGGGAATTATGCTGAAACTCACTGAAATTGTGAAATGCTTTTATACCCACCTTTGCCGCTAGCTTGTAGGAACACCTTCACCAAGAGTCTTGTCTCTCCCCCGAGCAGTGCTGGTGCCTGCCCAACCTCCTCTATCTACCCCATGGGCACCAGGGGCTCCACTTCCATCCCGCCCCATGGCACTGACCTACTTACTTACTCTACAGAGAAACTGGCCCTTTTGTTTTCCTCCTATGAGATCATTGCCCCATTTTCTCTCTGGGTAAATATAAGAATTGTCGTAAGAAACCCCAGCACCGGGAAACTAAACAGGACTATTTAAACAGATAGCAGAGGAAGGTATTGAGCACTGTGGGGAAAAAAAAGGAAAGAAGTGATGTCAATGCATCTACACAAGTAGTTTCCAAAATGTTTCCTGTTGCAGACTCACCTCTGTCAGGAAAGCCATCCCCAAGAGAGGTATAGACCCCTAAACTCGCAGCAGGCTTGTGACACTTTGTTTGGGGTCTGCTGATTTAATGGGAGGGTGATTTGTGTGGAGGAGATGCTAAGAGAAGTTACCTGTTGTCCTGACAACTCCTCCCATCCGGTCCCTCTGCCTGAAAAAGAGCAAGTGGGGAAAATGTCATGACCTTGTGGAGGCCTGGATGATTGCCCACAGTGAGATGATGCGATTTATGGGATCTATGTGTGACTGCCAGCACTTGTAAAGTGTTTATTTGTGTCTAGGAGGCTTCGCAATAAAGACCAGCCCTGTTGCTCTGCATTGACTCTGTTGCTTTCTATTTAAAGAAGCCTACATTACAGCCAGAGTGCCATTATATAGAATGAAAATCTTTCAGGTCTGGTATTAAAAAGGACAAAGTACAGTCTATGAAAAAAAAATTATTCCCCTGAGTAACCCAACTGCACTTGAGAGATCACCTTGAAGAATTTGCTGTGGTCTTCCAAAACATCATTTGCCTCCGTTTTGGCATCCGAAGCTAGTATTAAATCTTACATAGAGCCTTCTGAAGATTTCTTCTGTCCTCTGCCCAGCTCTTACTCAGTCTCTCTGCTGCCAGGGATGATGCTGGGAGGCGCAGAGCACTCTTGGTGTAAGCGAGACACGCAGGAGACAAGATGAACATGGGTTAAGACCCTGGTGTTGGGTCAGAGCTCTTGTCATCTTGGCAAGTAAGGGCTTGTGTACACCATGGCAGGAACACAAATCGGTAAGCCCTCACCATGTATGCAGGACTGAGTAAATTTGCCAGCTCAGTTGCAGATGCCTCTCTGAGAGGGTTGTGAAGTGAAAGGCAGATGTGCCTTTGCAATTGTGGCCTCACCACCCCCAGGGCAGAGCTGGCTGCCCCAGGCTGCTGGAGTGCTTCTGCACTGGAGTCCACCTCTGTTTCTGAAACTAGCAATAATTCAGAGGCACTTCGACTTTGTCTGCTCTGGCTGATGCTGACATGGTGCAGGTGGAGCTCGCTCCTCTCCCCAGCCAGGTTAGTGGTTCAAATGGGCATCTTCATGAATCATGGTGCCCAAAATGCCTCCTCCAGCTCCTGCAGGTCTTAGGGCAGATCACGCAGGTCCACAGGCTGTGTGCTTTGGAAATGAAAAGCAGACATCAAAACCCAAATTTGAGTGCCTGAGAAAACAGCCTGAGCCTCAGAAGTGCTGAGCAACCTTCCCCAGTGCAGGAGACATGGTGTTAGCTGACTAACTGTAAGCATTCAGTTAGCCTTTGCTTCTCCATGTGTGCTCATCTGCAAAGTGGGGATCATTATATCTGACTCCCTCTCCAGGTATTTGGAAGCTAATTTAGTTAATGCTTGTCAAGCACTTTAAGGTCTTCAGATGAAAGGAGCCGCAGATAGGCAAAGCATTGCTATTACTATTAATTATTTCTATTGTGCAAGTAGACATGAAAGCAGCAAGGGTGGTGATTACTTGCTTCCTTTACAAGTGGCAAGACACAGTGCAAATACACAGACAGAGACCCTCCCTGCCCTGCAGTGCTCCTAATCTCACCAGCCAGATAAACCAGGCAAAGGGTGAGGAAAGAAGTCCAAATACAGGGAAGGGCAGTGAGTGTGGGGACTTATAGCACACGTGTTTTTGGCAACAGCTGCTTTTCAAATGTGCCTTGTTAGCCAAAAACAACAATATTCCCATCCTAGGGTATGTAAAAATCATAAGTCAGCCTCTCAGGAACAAAAAGATTTTTTTTCCTCAAAAAATAGTAAATACAACTTTTCCAATTTGGCTTCTGATTTTTGATCAAATCAGGTTTTCAAGATTCTCTCTGCAGCCAGGAAAACTGAAAACATTTGATATACAAATAGCAGCTGACATTCTTAATATGCAAGTTCAATTTGGAAACATCAGGCACATTTCAGCAGTACCAGGTCGCTGTCAGCCAGCTGCTGAGCAGGAGGGAGGTGCACAGGTGGCAGTTTGTCCTCCCTCCCACGTGGCCAGTGAGTCCGTCACCTCCCCCGGATGGACAGGAGTCTGTCACAATTAGCTCCCTGCAGTGATGAGACACTGCATGATCTGTTCGCTTATCTAATGCCTGACCAGACTGACGGGCAGATAGAGGAGGGCAGCAGCAGCACCAAGTGTCTCCCAGCCAGGTGCTGAAACCTCTCGTGTGTGGCTGCAGAAGGACTCAGGGTGGGAAGCAGGGACAGTGGTGCAGCAAGACAGGGATGCTGTGGGGTGGGATGTGCTGGTGAGAGCCATCGTACCTTTCCTTCAGAGCATGAAGGGCTGTGGAGGCAGAGCTTGAACTGGGAGCACCATTTGGCAGCTGCCTGCCTCTCCTCCTGCAGGGATGACTCCAACTCGTCCGTGGAAGGAGGCTGTAGCTGAATCCACCATGTGCCTGGTGAATCCAGCAGCCTCTGAACTCTTGGTTAAATGACATCAAGCCTCCTCTGACTGCTGTATGAACCCAAGTGGTTTTCCTGTTTGATTTTTCCCAAGTAAAGGCATCCAGTTCGTTTGATACCAGCTGGTGATCAGGTCTCGGACAACATTAGATGCATTTTTTGGTGAGCTACTTGTGAGGAATATGCCTGAAGCTACCACCAGATATGAGCTGTTATAAAGCTATTAAATTGCTCTTAAAAGAATCCCAGCCTCTTTCAAAAACAATTCGTATAACAAAAAGGCAGCAATATTTCAGTTAGGTCATAGGTAAGTGCATCCTTACCTCACAACAGCCATACACGATAATGCAAACATCATAAAGAGATTGAAAATGGGTTTGAAACCAGCTGTCTCCCATACACTGCTTCAGCTCTCCTGCATTTAATCTCTGGACTTGCACCCTAATGAACACAGACAATGTGCTACTTGGCCATACAAGATGCAGGCACAAAAGCTGGAGGAGCACAGGGTGAGAGGTGTCTACTAGAGGAAGCCCTCCAGGTTTTTATTTTTAAGATGTGTGTGGGTTCATCTCTCACCAAGCTCTTTTACAATCCTGTCCCCTCCTATTATCTTTCCTTTCAGCCCTTCCTTGGATTCTTTCCCAGCCTTTGCAGACGTGCCATCATGGCAGAGTTAACATACTTCTTGCCCTTAACTCAACTTGGTCCCACACCCTAATAAAAAGAGTGGGTTACACGACTGAGAAATTAAAGTAGTGTGTGCCAGACTCTTTGTTCATCTTTTTTAAGCCCAGCTTTTTGAAGTCTGCTTCATGCTGGCTGTGGTGGAGCAGTAGAATTGAGCCAGCTCTGCTACAGGGACTGAGGACCAAAACCCCTGGCAGCACAGAACCACGTCTATGGACATGACCATGGTGGTTGGCACAAAGGGCAGTGCAGCTGCTCTGGAGCCACATCAGTGTGGTGCTGTCATCCCTCTGTGTGATCCCACACAGCCACAGTGTCTCTGGAGTGACCTGGTCCAGGACCCTACTACAGCAGGAGCACCTGGAGAAGGCTGCCCAGAACCATGTCTGTAGGGATGGAAATGACATATCTCCATGGATGAGGATACGTGTGAGTAAGTGGAGACACAGTCCACACATTTTCAGAAGGGACTTATAATTATGTCTACTTTCAGTAACAAATTTTAGACAACAAATAGGTACCTACAGTCTACATCCTGCAATATCCTCACGCTCCAAAATTCTCCTGAAGCTGCCTTCCAGTGGAGACAGGAGCAGCAAAGTGTAATTGGCATGAAGATGGAGATTGCTTCATTTCTCTGAAAATTATGTGATGCGGTTGTCTATGCAAGCAGAGAAACACTTTCAGAAAGAACTAAGAAATGCCCAAAGGGACTTCCCCACTTTGGATAGTATTGACCTAATTGCCTTGGGCCCTTCTCTTGCGGGTGGTATGTAAAGATGTGAAATATCCTCCTGCCACACCGTGGGCCCATACTGACAACTCCAGGGGCACAGGGGATGCACTGTACTCTCTCCAACCAGTTGGAAAAAACAGACAAACCTCTGGAACTGAAAAGAAACTGCATTTCCAAAGGCTTACCCTTTTTTCCACATACATCAGTTTTTCCAATACAGGTTGAAGTAAATAGTAAGCAGATATTCTGGCAAGCAGCAATTCTGACTAGAAATCTGGCCTTGTTTACATGTTTACATGTCTGAAACAGTACGCCAGCACCAACAGTATTGATTTTCTTTTTTTGGTCACCAAATCAGATGGGGACACTGAAAGGTAGGACAGTAGGACAGTCTTCCTTGGAACAACAACACTGAATGATCACTCCCAGCCTCTGGGTAGATACTTTCCTCTCTCTGCTCCAGTTGCTGCTCCAGGTGCCTCAGCCTCACACCAGGGTTTTCAATTTCCCCAGCCAAGCCAAGGGTTTCTGCATCTGACCAGAAACCCCATCCGGAGCTACAGACGCCTTCCCTCCTGGCAGTGTCAAACAGCTCTTTCAAGCATGATTTTTAACAAAACATACACTTCTGGGTTGTATTCCCACTGTTTGTTTCTCATTACTGTAGGTTTTCTGGGAGAAAGGTCAAGCTAGGGAGAGAGGAGAGGAATCAGCATAAGAAGTACCATGTCTCCCATCTGATTGGGTAACCAGGGGCATTTCCAGTGGATCCTTCTTTTAGCTCCTAATTCACCTGCTCCGAGCACAGACTGGGACAAATCCTAGTGAGAAAACACAGGGATGAGAAATGCCTCTCAGCCAAAACCAGAAAGAAGTGTTGCATGAAACCAGCAAAATGAAAGCACAAACCTCTAATTATTTTAATATTGGAGAGCGACGTTGCTGTTCAGTGTGAGGTGCACAAACAACCCTTGGCCACAGGTCACAGTTCATTGCCATTTCAGAAAACAGAGGCATTGACACCATGCTTTCCTTGGAAAAAATAGCTGTGTAATGAAATAAAAAGAGCGTTGGGATACATCCAATGAACATGTACCCACACAAACAAGCAGTGGATAATTGCTTTGCTGGGTGGTCTTTGCCAGGTGTAATTTCAGTGCTATTCCTCCCACCCCAGCATACATCAGTGCTTGTGCAGAGCATTGCCTGTGAAAATCTGGAGTGCTCTGGGAGCAGAGTCTCTGATAATCAGAGGGCTCATTCCCAAAACACTGGCTCTTAGTGGTGGCACGTGTCCCCAAAGGCAATGATGTACCAGAGAGTAAAAGTGTGCTCTGCAGACACTGAGTGACATCTCTTCAGGTGCAAAGAGCAGAAGGATGAAGAAAAGGGGGTGAAGCATAAAAAGGAGAGACAAGGGAAAAGAAAGAAGGAGGAAAAGAAAGGAAAAACAGGTAAAATAGACAAAAGGAAAGATTCACCTGTGTGACACGTAAGCTGTTGTCCCTGTGAAGCACATGTCCAGAACGCACTGTGTTAGGACCACGTGTGTGATGGTACCTTGCAGTGAATACACACTGAGATTGAGAAGAGAATTTTTGAAACTTGCTCCAGAAAAGCTTCCATTCCACCTCTTCAGGCTCATGTATACTAGGATCTTAGAATATCCTAGGTTGGAAGGGACCCATACTGAGTCCAGCTGCTGGCTCCACAGAGCACCACCCAAAATTCAAGCCCTATGTCTGAGAGCATTGTTCAATGCTCTCGATCTCCAGCAGCCTGTTCCATGCCCACCACCCTCTGGTGCAGAACCTTTCCCTAACCCCCACCTGACCCTCCCCTGACACAGCTCCATGCCGTTCCCTGGGGCCCTGTTGCTGTCCCCAGAGAGCAGAGCTCAGCGCTGCCCCTCCGCTCCCTGTGAGGAGCTGTAGGCCGCCATGAGGCCTCCCCTCAGCCTCCTCTGCTCTGGGCTGAACAAACCGAGGAGCCTCAGCCTCTCCTCATACGTCTTGTCCTCCAGATCCTTCCCCATCTTTGTAGTCCTCCTTTGGACATTCTCTAACAGTTTTATGTTCTTATATTGTGGCACTCAGACTGCACACAGTACTGAGGTGAGGCTGCACCAGCACAGAGCAGTGAGGACGCTCCCTCCCCTCGCCCGGCAGTGCTGGGCCTGGTGCACCCCAGGGTATGGTTGACCCCTTTGACTGCCAGAGCACACAGCTGACTCACATTCAACTTGCTCTCAGATTCTTAATATAAGCAGTGTAACTTGCACCACTCAACTATTTGATGTTATTTATGATGGCTATCTCTGATCTGACTGAAGAGCCGAGCCTTTTTGCATGGAGTTCCCCCTCATCTTCCTCTGTGCTCAGGCTACATGAGCAGCTCTTTGCTAACAAAGTGTCATGGGAAACAGCAACAAGAGATCATGTGTGCCCTGGTGCCAAACTGGAATAAAATTGAACTGAGCAGAGCATCGCTGTGTGCCTGAGATAACTCTTTGACTTTAGAGGAACCACTTGGGATTTATGCTCAGATAAATGACAGCAGCACTGCCCGACTCATTTTGCATAGAGTATCAACAACAAAAAGGGCATTTTCTGGTTAGTGCACTGCAGCTGCTCTCCAAGTGGGACACATCTATTAATAGAGTAAGTGGGCAGTCAGATATGCCCTTCAGAGACATGCATAGGGCTGTAAACCTTCAGGATCTAACTCACACATTGCACCACCCAGGGAAGTTGTAGGGCTGGATCTGTTTTAATTCCTAGCATGATGAACAGGAGTTTTTGCGCATTTACATCTCTTCTCTGCATGTGTTATTACACGTAACTGGAAAATTAAAAAGAGTTTATGGCTAAAAAGATAGAAATAAAAGGAGGACCAGAGCTCATGCACAGTAAGTCAATATAATCAGGAGGCATTGATCAGTGGAACACAAAATGCTTTCATTGCCTTCAAAGTCGATATTGCAGAGGGAATAACAGATGTACACAATTGTATACAATCAGCTTATCCACAAAACACTTCACAGACAAAATTCAGTTCCTATGAATATTTTATAGGATTGGGTGGATTTTTGTTTGTTCGCTTGTTTTTCCCATTTCTCTAGTCTACCACTTTAGAAAAGTCTAACATGTTAGAAAAAAAAAAAACAGACAAGAGCCGAGCTCTCTGGTGCTGATACAAACTTTCACTTGGGGGATTAAAACAACTTTCCTGTGCTCTGCCTCATTCTGCACTGCTCTTTTCAATGGAAAGATTCTTTATTTGCTTCTTAACACAAAAGCTGGCAGTCTTCCCCAGGTGCCCCACAGTGCTGGCAGTGTAAGCAGCTGATGGTTGTTAAATTGTTCTAAATTGAAGTCTTTAAATGACACCCTCTCATCATGAGGGTAGTGAGACACTGGAACAGGTTGCCCAGAGAAGTTGTGGATGTCCCCTCCCTAGAAGTATTCAAAGCCAGGCTGGATGGGGCTTTGGGCAACCTGGTCTAGCGAGCGGTGTCCTTGCCCATGGCAGGGGGGTTGGAACAAGATGATCTCTAAGGTCCCTTCCAACCTGAACCATTCTATGATTCTATGATTCTGTGACATTAGACCTTTTGCCTTTGCCCTGTGAAAGACTGTCCGAGACTTGTAAACCTCACTTTTTCTATTAATTCTTTGTTTCTTTTCTATGGGGTTAAAGCACAACTGCATGAAACATGGTGAAATGTTGTTGCTGATGATGTCATCTGAAGTTTGGGGCTTGGATTCAACAGTCAAGCTCAGCTTCCCTGTCTTTTGCCGTTTTACTGTAATGAATTTTATTTGCCTGAGAACACTCTGTGAGCTTCTTAATGATTTTCAGTATTGTGAGTAAGAATGAAGACAACCTTCCCTGCACCCACTGCTGCTGGTGGTATTAGATCTGCAATCTGAGGTCCGATGTCCTGGGCTTTGCCACTATGCTTTCACAGCCATACTGTCAGTCCTCATGGGTGAGATTCACCTGACTGCAGATACCCACATCCATGTTTGAAAATGTATTGAGATTCCTGCACCTTTGTAACACCTGCATTTACTGTAACCCTACAATAGCTCCTTAAATAGGTTGAGTGATTTGTTTACTTGAAAGCATGTTTCACCAGGAATAGAGGTAGCCTAGGGTGGCATGTACCTTACAGATATCTAAACTCATCTGAGATGGATTCCACCCTGAATGGCCAAACTTTCACAGTGAGAAACTTTATCCAAAGATGAGTACAGGCTACTGAAAGAAAGCCAGGGAGATGGAGAGTGGGAATATTCATAAAAACTGCCATGTTTCTTGCGTGCAAGAGTATTATCTGCCCTCTCTTTTGGGCTGAAAGCATTGTGTTTTGGAGTAAAGCCAATGTCAAGTTTTAACAGATAAGATGAAAGCCTGTTGTGCAGAAGACAACTCTGCACCAGCTGCTGGGCTTTGCTGTGCCCCTGCTTTGTGTTTTGACTATGTGTCCTGCACTGCACAGGGTGCTCCCACTTGTTTGGTTTCACCTCTCCTCCCCTGTGCATGTGCTCACAGCTGAAATGATTGTGGCAGCACAGAGGGCTCCACCAATACCCAAATTTGAGTCCTGGGGGGCCAAGGCATTGACCACTGGAACACTGCCCTCACGTAATCAATCAGACAGGATGGCAAGCAGACCTCATGCTGGCCAACCAGGGACAAGTTGAGGTATTTCCTCATTTGCTGGAGAGGAACCACTATTTGTCTAATAGAGTTCACCACCTGAAAACATTGCTGTGTCTCTCTCAGACTGCCACATTCCAGGAAAGAGGAGCTGGGAAGCTGGACGCTGGCTGTGGAAAGCTCTGGGGCCTGGTGGCTATTTTAGTCCCGGTAAGCAAAGGTGTTTGTCTTTGTCTGTTAGTGCTACAAAGCAAAGCTTTCTAAAACCCTAGCTAAAAATTAGAAGCTTGCTCTCTCTGCCTTGCCTAACAAAGCTGCAGAGAATGCTTTTGTTTGCTGAATTAATAAAGCATTTTGAGTGCTTCTGGCAACCCAGAGCATTTTCCTAATCCATAATAACATGGCCAGGTCCTCTGATGTGCACAGGTAGTGAAGCTGCATTGATTTTGGTGGTGGAGACTCTCATTAGACCTGGTGATTGGTCTCTGCAGCAATTCTCCTTGCAGAGTGGTGCTGAGATAGGTCAGGGCTGAAACCTTTGCAGCATAAATCTGCACTCTTCCAGCCAAAGCGATGTCATCCTCCTGGGCACCAGGTGAGAATCAGGCCCTGAGGCTGTGTGGGAAACATGCAGAGGAGAGCTTGCAGCTCCCCAACACAACCCAGCTGTATGGGAGGAGGCAAGGCTGTGCCCATGCTTACTTGCTTCTCTCTCTGAGGGAGCAGGTGAGGCTGAGTAAATATATCAAAAAGCAAAAGTGGGAACAAAACGGGCAAGTGGGCAGGCAAAGGTCAGCATAAAAAGTAGTAAATGCATTGAGCATTTGGAGAAAGACAGTTAAAATAGCCAATATTTTTATCCATCCCATCTGCTGTTTGCACACTGTCAGTGTGGTTAGATTTCTATCTTTTTAAGCAAAGGTTTTTTTTCCAGCTGTTTGCAAAGTGCCTCGCCCAGATTTCAGCATTATATAAACAATAGTAATGACTATAAACCAAGAAGCAGGTCTGCTAAATGTTGCTTTCTGAAATAGTTTAATGCCAGATAACTTGTTTTAAAGCTGGATTAGAATGCATAATGTGATTACAAAGTACTCGGAAGGTAATGCATAGAAGCAGAGTGCTCTTATTAAATTCATAGCAGCAGAGAACAATGCAATTTTTTTGCTGTAGAAATGCAAACTCTGAAGCCTCTGACAATCTCAGACACCCCACAGCAATACACTGCATCCCTTCAAATCAGAGGTCTGTCTTCATGCCTTACCTCATCTTTTTGGCCATCTTCATTCTGTCAATGGATTCGGACTGTCTCTGGATTTCTCAAACATCTTCATACTATCTTCCACCTGGGACTTGTGCTTGGAAACCCAGCCTGGATTGATTTCTGTACTCCTAGCCTGCTTAATACCTTCCCAACACCAACTTTTGACACAGAACTTTCAGGATTAGCCAATGCGCATGACTAAATTGAAGCACATTTAACTGTTTACTGCCTTGGCTATTACAAAAACTGTTTGCACATAGCAAGCATAGGTGTGCATGAGTGCATGTACATGTTTAACACAGGTGTGTGTACCAAAATGGTGGGTATCCAGATCATCTTCCTTCTTTTACATTTTATAACTTGCTTGTCATAAAGCAAAACCTTCTTTGTCATAAACTATCAGCTTTCTCTGAGGACAGAAAGCCACAGATTGAAATTTTGCATTTTTGTGCATTCAAAAGCCTTACGCCAGAGTGAAGCTGTGATATGAATCATAGAATGGTTTGGAAGAGACCTTAAAGATCATCTTCTCCAACCTCACGCCATGGGCAGGGTCACCACCTACCAGATCAAGCTGCCTAGAGCCCATCCAACCTAGCCTTGAGCACCTCCAGGGATGGGGCATCCACATCTCTGGGCATCCTGTGCCAGGGCCTCAACACCCTCACTGTGAAAAATTCCTTCCTTATATCCAGTCTAAATCTACCCTCTTTCAGTTTAAAACCATTGCCCCCTGTCTTGTCACTACAAGCCCTGGTGAAAAGCCTTTCTCCATCTTTCTTATAAACTCCTTTTACTTATTAAAAGGCCACAGTAATATCACTCCAGAGCATTCTCTTTCCCAGGCTGAACAACTCCTGATTATGAAGAAGTTGTGATCAGTTTGTTCTATAAAGTTAATGGCAATGTGAAAGTTCAATAATCTCAGTTCCAATAGTCTGAAACTCCCAGCCTTACTTGTAAAAATATCTGTGGATCCAGTTTTGTATTGATGAACCTTCTCCTCGGTTATAAATCGCAGCATGGGTGTAGTAGGAGCTGGAGTTATTTGGTGTGATGAAGGGAATCTAATAGCAACCTACACCAAACTTGGAGGGAGCGATGAAGGTGACAGAGTGGTAGGAGATGATAAAACAAGGAGCAACAACAGCATTTGCAGCTTGTGAGATTTATATAAGACATGAAGAAAGATGCTTTCACTCAGCTGCTGCGGCAGTCTGGCAACAAGTCACCAATGGAGGTGGTCGTAGCTTCATTCTTAAGGGCTTTCAAGGCTCAGCCACACAGAGCTAGGGCCGATGCAGACACCTGGTGTTGGTGGCAGTCCTGATTTCAGCAAGAGGTTGGACTGGAGACCTGCAGAGATCTCTTCCGACCATAGCCTCCTCTGTGTTGATTCTCTGATTTTGAAAGACAATTCCTTGAGTCTAAAAGAAAACTGACCACTGTGAAATGTTAAGCTGCAGTTCTGTACATTCTGGCAGATCTCTAAAAATGAGGAGGGGTGACTCGGTGACCTGCCCTTAACATATAGCCGCAGAACTAGATGTGCGTACAGTTTATTTGGACACTTTATCATGAGTGCCAAACAGCCCCGTAACCCACTTATCTACCCTTACCTGCAGAATAAGCATGTCGTGGGAAACAGTCATCAATGTTTGTCCAATTCTTGCTGTCAGTGTAGTTTTGACTGAAGTGCACCCATCTTACCTACGCAAGGCCTAACCCCTACCACAGAGTCTGCCAGGTATCTGTTTGTGTGGCCATGGTGGCATTCCCGATGGTCCCAATGGACAGCCAACTGTCCACTAACAACCAAAAGGTAACTCTCTGTTCATTTCACACCCACACTTGTTTACTCTTGGCAATTTTAAATAAATCCAATGTAAGCAATCCAGTATGAAATAATTCCATTTTAAATAAAGGCTCTGAAGGGAACAGGCTCTGGATAACAATACTACCTGTGTAAGTCTTAACCAGAGCATTTCTTGCATCACATCTGATTCCTCTTTCATTGAAGAAGAAAACTGCTGAAATCCCACGCCTCCAGAGCTGCAGTAACCCAAACTTTGCTGTATCTTTCCTCAGCAGAGTGCTGCCATGTGCACAGGGAAGTGTTCCAGGTGCATCGGGATCACCCTGTTCCCTCTGGCCGCCTGTGCTATAGTCTCCAACATTCTCCTGTACTTCCCCAATGGACAAGTGCTGCAGCTCAGTGAGATAACTGATCTGGTCTGGTTTTTCCAAGGCATTCTGGGAGCTGGGATACTGGTAGGAGAGAAGTATTGCTTCTGTTTCTTATGTTTTGTTGAACTTCTGTTGATTTTATGGAAATCATGGCAACATCTTTTCACAAACATCTGAGTAGCTTAACTGGAAAGGCAGAGTACGGGGCTGAGAAGTGCATTCAGGACTGAAAAAGTCCTCATTCACTGGAATAGTCCTGAAATCAATGTCAGCTTCTCCTGACCATGGAGGAGCAGTAGGACTGGCTGCCTCCTGTGCTCCTCCACACTCATCTCCTTATGGATTTGGTCTGGTTTGTGTGTGCTGCTCTGTGATCACTTCTCCATTCCATTGCTCAGGAAAAATTGTTTCTGCGTGAATATCCATAACCAGAAGGGAACGCGTTTGGGAATACTGATCTTTCCTGTTCATTAGGAAGCCTGCTCTGTGCGTGTTCTTTCAGTTATCCACCCAAGTGCAGGTAAAAAGCTAAGTGAGTGGCATGCATATGACAAGTACTGGCAGTTATGCAGCCTGGCCAGATGGCAAACTGGCACAGAGATGGCTACCTGCACATCAGAAAACTGAATGTTTAAGAATAATTAACTTAGAAAGATGGAAATCTATTCAGCCAGGCCACAATGCAGCTACCACTTAGGTCTATGGAAAACTACAATGGATGTGGTTCAGACTCATATTTCCCCCAGTAGAAATGTGGTATAAGATCATTCAACAAATTGTTCTCCAGCAGCAGCTTACCTGCTTCTTCTTCTAGCTGCCACTTGGGCATATTACTCACACTGAGCTTGAACGTAAGCATGAGTGTGTGGAAGGAAGCTTAAAGGAAGGAGTGGAACTACATGAGAGACTGGTGGAAAATTCGTATCACTGCAAGCCCAGGAGTCATTGGCGTTCAAAGAAAGGAAAGGCAAATGTTAAGCATGAAAGCATCACAAGCTCATTCAAGATGTGCCTTCTTTTAAGGCCTCCACCAAGGCTTGCCTGTGGCCAGCACTGCGTACTTTAAAAATGAGAACAGCAAAGGGAGAGGAGAGGAAACATTTGCACTGACCTTTAAAACACAAACACTAGCACTAGGAGTAATTATTGATCCATACACACTGCCAGCGAGTGCACATGTTTTCCAGAAAACAGCATGAGAAACGTCCGTAGGTGAGGAGTAGGGGACAGAAAACGCTCTAATCGGTTCCATCTTCCAGATACTGGAAGCATGGAAAAATGACAACTGGCTTCTGGGCCACGCAGAAGGATAATGCAAGGGACAAAGATACACTATGACCACAGCCTGGGCCATACCCTGACTCCATAATAGGGCAGACCAGGCTGCTTATCACCCCCCATCATGACAGCAAACTTGCCTCCACCTGGGAGCTCAACCCAGTGACTGATACTCAGATCATCAGCACACTCCTCAGCTGAGCAGCCAGCCCCACCTTTCCTCTTCCTCCACTGCTTCTCTAATGGGAGTTTACACAACATGAAAACCTCTATATTTATTTATTTCCAAAGTTCATGTTGTAAAGAAAGAAAGGTTGTCTCCATGTGTCATAGTAACATCCTTCCTGAGGAAAAGCCTATCTGAAACACTGGGAAATGCCTGTCTGAACCATGCAGTGCAGTCCTCATTTTACTGACAGCAGCCAAATCTAGCAAATTCTCAGTCTTGGATGAATAGGCAGGTGCTTATAATCAAGCACTGAAAAAAAAAAACCAAAAAAAAAAANAAACAAAGCTGCCAGGCAAACCCTTCATCCTGAGCCAGGCCAATAAAAGAAACAAAAACACTTACTACTTAGATGAGAAACCTCTGAAGAAGGAAGATGGTCCTGGAGGAAAGGGTGCATTCCTTCAATGGGCAGAAGCACTGGCTCATCCTGAAAGCAAGACAGCAGCATACTGGGTCTGCCTCCAGGACCACCTGCATTTATTTAAGAGCTGGCTATTTTCAGGAAAGTCTTTTAACTTCAATTCTCTACACCTGCAAGACTCCAGCTGTGGCCCAACTAGCACTGTAGGTGCTGGAAGCTTCCTCTGAGAGGAGTGCAAAATATAACCAAGACCAAATCCATTGGGAAATGTTTAGGGGCTACAAGTCTAAGGAGGTTTCATAATATGGTCCTGCACAGTCTTAAATAGATATTCGCACTATACACACAAATAAATTCTCTGGGCTTAATTCCAAGGGCATTCTGCTCTTCGTCTCCTACATGGAACAACATCTAGGCAGGCTGATTTTAGAGCTTTTCCTTTTTTCTTTCTTTCTTTTTTTTTTTTTTGTCCTCCTCCTTTCATTAACTTTACAGGGACCATTTCCTACTTTGTCTAATATTTGTTTTCCTACGTAGCTCTGTGAGGTGCATACACCAACAGTGGTGGGCAGAGGCAAGGCAGCAGGAGGGCTTTGGCTGCACAGCCAGACTGATAAAAACCTTTCTCGCCCTCTAGCTACCAAACTAAATGCAGCCTTCCCTACCTCCAGAGCACCTGGGTAAGTGGCATTTTGTCCTGAGACATAGATGATTGCTGGCTCCACTGTATCAGTCCAGCTCCTCCTGTTCATTATCATGGAGAGAGCTGATGGGAATTGGGAGTTCCCTGTCGAGCGAAGTCCTTTGTTCAGGTTTTCCGGAAACTTAGCACAAAGAACAAATGTTAGATGTGATTCAGGAAGTTTAAAACTGATTTCTCAATTATAATTTAGACCAGGATGCACAGAACATTTAAGCTACCATAAGTCTCACTGTAAAGATGCACACATTTCTTTAGATTCTGCTGAAGTGAAAGTCAAGAGGGAAAGGTTTTATTTTGCCTCTTGGAAACTTACGTTCTCTCAAGATAATGTTTTTTTTTTTCATAAAAATTGAAAATTCCCATTCCAGAATGGGCAATATCCCAGTGGTTAAAACATCCAACTGGGGCAGAGGAGGGAGGGCAAGGCATAAGTCTCCACTGTACCTCATGCAAACAAGACATAGGTGGCTATACCTAAGCCTGGGTCAGGGAGAGAGATTGATTGAACACTGCAGCATTGGTAGCACTCACACAGGAGGTGAAGGATGGAGATTTACATTCTAGACCAGAAAAAGGCAAAGCAGTTGGCCTCCTACCTCCATTGCTATAACAGCAAAGCCCAATAGCTACACTAGAGCAGGAGGAAATTTTCCAGAGCTGAAATTGCATTTTGTCAGAACTAACGTATTTGTTCCTAGAGGAAAAAAAAAAAAAAAGATAAATCTCCTGCTAAAAAATAGGCAGTATGGCTTCAGATAGCTTCAGCAGGCAGAATTGCTGTGTTAGAAGCTTACCAGCCAGCTCTAACTGTAATTCCACTCTTCTTCCTGAGTTACTTCCAGCAAGCACCAACATCTCCGTTGGTGTAACTCACGAAGAAGAGCCAGAAGGGGGTTTGCATTTGAGGAACATTATGCTCCAACTCCAGTCTTTAAAAACCGTGCAAGCAGAAGGATCCAAGCACACCAATTCAACTAGTGCTCTTCTCGCAGGTTATTCTGCCGGCGTTCATGATGCTGGGAGCAGGCGGAGCAGGGTGTTGCGCTAACAGATGTGGGGTAAGTAGATGTGTCGAAATGGTGCTGTAGGGTTTGTGCAATAGCTCTAAAATGGCTGCTCAGCAGGTGGAAATGCAAAATGACAATCTGTCACACCACCATCAGCAACCAAGTCAGGGAAATGCAGAAGAAGAGCTTGATTTGCAGCGTCCCTGGGCTGGGGCTTAGAGCTCATTTAGCCAACAGGAACATAATGATATTGCAGCCACTGATATGAGGGGAATTGTACTCAGCCAGGGCAGGCACTGGAGCACTTAGCCCCAGCACTGAGAGTAGGGGGAACAAAGATACTTTACTTCACCCTGCAAATAGCAAAGCATGTCTCCAGCTTCCTCCTGCTTGAGGTGATCTGAAAAATTGAGACAATTGCCCATTCCTTCTGTTTTCACTTCGTCCTCTTTCCTCCAAACTCCTCCATGGCCATTTGCTTTTCCATAGATTTATCCCTGCTTACCTCTGTACAGGCAGATAGGGCACCTGCTAAAAGCCTGAGGTTGCATGGCTGGCTCTGAGGAACCAGCACTGCTTCCCGGTGGCTGGTCCCCGTGGAAGGCTCTGACCCATTGCATACATTTGCCCAAGGGTTATGTACATGCGAAATACAAATGCAATCTGAGCTTTCTGTCACCCAGACAAAGGCCAGAGAGACATTTTCCCTTGATAATTAAGAATATTATACAGCAGCACGTTATACAAGCATCTTCATTAATGTTCAAGCCCAAGGAACAGACTTCTATGTGGTCATCATTATTAGCAAGAATAAACAGACTTACAAATGTTTTCTTTCAGTCTTTCGGTTTCTTTCATCGGAGTTGGACTCAATGATCCTTGTGGGTGCCTTCCAACTCAGGGTATTCTACAATCCTATAGATGAGGGAACTTATGTAGGGAGATCTGAAGACAAGCTATGTGTTTCTTCAGGAGAAAGAACCTTAGGAAACATTTGCTTTGCGGATAGTGGGAGAAAATACAGAGACCCACAGCAGGGTTTCTCTGACACCCTGACCATACAGGCTGTGTACTCAAGGCTGGGAATGGTCAAGTCATCAGGCTCTGGAGAACAGAAGGGCTCTGGCGCTGGTTTGATCATGTACAATGACAGCTCTGGGAGGACCTGAAATGAGGTTCCCAGGTCTTGGTGGCTTGTCCACCATCTTCCACCCTCTGGCATAGAAATAGCCCTCACAGGAACTACTCAGTTGTCACTGACCCAAAGGCTAGTTTCTGCTTTGGATACCTTAAATATGCAAAGATCATTTAGATCCAATACTCAGCACTACTTTTCACAGGGAAAAAAAAAAAAGGCTAGACAACTGATAGTAATCAGAATTATTACAGAATCAAAACATAACCATTTTCCTCAGGGTTGAGACCCTGTCCTATGATAATTTGTGCAATTTCTGGTTTAATAGATCCAGACTTCATCACAGTCTTTCCATGCTAAGTATCAACAACAGTAATAATAATTACTATATTTCACATCCTTTTATTCATCTTACTGTGTTCTCCACTTCACAGTGATTATGTGCTGCATTGAGTAATTTTTTTTTCATTAATCCCTTTAAAATCGTTTCCTGCCAACACATCTTGTTCCTGCATTATGAAGTAATGATTTTGGAAAGTAACAGGTGTAGAAAGCTTCATTGTCCTGCAGCTTAGCATGTACAGAACTGAAAGCATGAGCTGCAATGGCACAATGAGGAAAAAAGCCTCCCTAAAAAACAGCTTATGTCATTGCCTTGGTAAATATACTCCAATATTCCCCTCTCCACCTTCCTCAATAGTGACTAGAGGAACAAGGATAGCTTTAGCAGCTTTCCAGACCAAGAGACCCAGCTAAGCAAGATATCCAGATATCCAGACAGGATATTAATCCCTGAAAAACAAACAAACAGCACCAACAAAAAAAACCAAGAGCACAGAAACAGAAAAGCAGAGCAAAAAAGAGCAGTACAGAGCAGTCCCAGCTGGTGTAGAAGAAACTGGGTGACTCCACCAAAGCAGCTGATGCAAATGCTCAAAGAATGAATGCTAGAAGTCTGCATTAGCTCAGCATAGACAAACCAATTGTGTGAAAAAAAAGTAAGAAAGTGCTAAAAGAAAGCACAAATAGTCAGCAAAATAAGCAAAATGATCAGCAAAACCTTTGTAAGTGGTAGGGATCAGGCCAAGAGCATGAGAAACCAATCAGTCCAAACTCAAGCATCCCAGTTCAGACTTCATATTGCAACTGAAGACCAAATGAGGAGATTAAAAAGAAAAATCGTGAAAGTAATAAGTAAAAATATAAGTAGGGAAAATGTTGAACAGCTGAGCTGACAGGCTAGTTAATAAATTGTTGGATTTCCATAGAATATGGGACAAGTCTCCAGAAAAGTCTCCAGAACTGTAGATCTAACTGGGAATTGTGTCTAACAAACACCAAGAAGAGGCAGCGTAACAGCTACAGCTCCCTTCAGTGACAAATAAATCTTTGGCTATTTGATCACATACACAGTAAAGGAAGTAGATGAGATGAAGCCAAGCATGCAGCCAAGAGATTTCAAATGAGAAAATCCTGTGTCAAAGAACAGTTGTGAAAGCTAGCACCAACAAGTACTACTAGCGCTAGTACTAACCACTATGAAACAGTAATAGCAAAAGATCACTTGACTTCTTCTATCATAATTGCCAATGGGACTGCAGTGCTGTGATGAAACTAATCATAATCATAATTAAGATCTTTAACCAAGATACAGAATGCACAGATGAAGTAAATGAGAAAACAGATGGGGAGAAATGATTCGGCTAGGTAGGAGTTTCAGACACAGCATCGGTCACTCACCTTCACTGTGAAGCATAGCTGGTGATCTTATTGTGAGAGACAGCAACAACCGGGCACTGCTTTGGTCCAGGACATTGTACCAGTTTATCTACATTTTGCTGACTGTGACGCTCCACTAAGACACAACTCAGCCAATGTGCAGATAAAGGCAAAAAGAGTGTCCACCTGGCAAAACTAAGATGGAAGTATTAATCAGTATGATGAAATAAGTTTCATGAGAAATCCCAACAACTTGTAACTCAAGGATTGCTGTAGAGGCAAAGAACACACAAAATGAGTCAATTCACACACTGGCAAGAATGTGCAGAAAGCAGTAATGTCATCAGCTGGCAAGTTGGAAACTGCGTTCACCAGCTTGAACACGTCTGAGCAGTGAATAGTTTTCAGGACTGTCACAAGTCTCCAAGGTGGACAGTGGATATTTCCATCTGGCACTGCAGTGCAGAGCTCTGCAGAGCAGCTGACGTTGGGACCTTCATTTTGGTTTTGGTTTGGTTTAATCATTCAGAATGATTAAATCTCTGGTCTTAGCCACTTTTAAAAGTAAAACAAGTACGGTCTGAAATCCTTTAACACCTAGGATAGCTGATCTAGTCAGAGGTCAACTACCTTTTATCCATGAATGTCATGTGATGAGATTTAGCATGTAGTAGGAAACAGATATCTTCCTTCTCATTTGGGGTAAGCTTTCCATGATCCTCAGTGCCTCTGTGCGTGTGATGCTGAAGGCCTTTTCCCTTTCAGATGCTGCTGTCAGTGCTTCTGGCTCTGCTGGGGTTTGCAGGAGGAGTGTACTGTGCAGTCTTCTCCTCAATGGGGCTGATCGGGGGCCCTCTGTGTGACACGGGGGATGGAGAATACCTCTATCCTTTCAGGAACAACACTCTGGAGTGAGTATGACTTACAGGCTCCTCCCAGTTTGCATTCCCTGATCTCCATGTGCTTTTTTTTGTAGAAAATTAGTACTTTTCTAAAGTGATCTGATGGTCCACAATGTCCACAATTCATGCTCCTCTAGGCCAGCATGTTCCAGCTGGTCATCTCTTTGACCAAGGGCTTATCTGAGGGCAAAGGGCCTCGGTTTCTCCCATTGTGCTTGTCAGCAGCCCTTTGTGCAAGCTGCACCATGCCTTCAAAAGGCTGCTGAGTGATGAGCTGTGACTATCATCAGAGTCAAAAGGAAGTATTTGATAATAAGGCCATGTCAATCTGTTAAATCAACATGGATTGAGTCTACTCTGCCTACTTCTGAAAAGTAAAGCAAAAATCTCTGATCCTTTAAGGGTAAACTTGGCAACCATGCTCTTCAAGCCAGAACTAGAGACAGCAGATGGGCTGGGCTGAGATACCACAGCAGAAAAGGAGAACATGGAGACATATTTTAAAACCATTAGGTGCTTTCCCCCTTACTTTTTAGCACTGTCATGAGCAGGCAGCAACGTACAGGTGTAGCTCTCTTCCCCAGCCACCAATTGCACCTCTGCAAAGAGAATCCTAAAGAGAATCACCAAATTTACCAATTACAGTAGAATTTGACACTCACTTCACACTGTGCATACAAGTTCATAAAATGAAAAGCCAGAAAAAGAAAAGCTTTTTTACAATGGCATACAAGCAAAAGCATTCTCAAATTCTTATTTTCTAATGCATTGCCAATTATTCCTCTTTGTCATAGATACAATTATTTGTTCAACCAGACAACATGGAGCATTTGCAAAGAACCTGAAAACATCATCGTATGGAATATTGTCCTTTTCTCTATTCTCCTGGCCATTGGCGTGATTGAAGCAATTCTTTGTTTTATCCAAGTCACCAATGGACTTATTGGCTTCGTATGTGGCACGTGTATGAGGAGAAGAAAGGTTGGTACGCAGTAACAGGTATCAGAGTGCTTTACAGTCATACCACTTACATATTTTAGGCTCTGGTAATGGCACATCATCAGAGAGAGATGTACAATCCCAGACTGAACCCCTCTGGGAAGCAGAGGCAGCTCTGATGCATTTGCACATTGTCAGTGTTTCCATCTCAGCGTAGTGTGGAACAACTCAACCCTCAGATATTTCAAAGCAGCTGAGAAGTGTGATACTTCTCATACTCAGTTGTATACTCAGTTGCATGGTTGTGCTCCTGCTCAAGAAGACTTTTGGATAAAGTGCAATGGCCCTCCAATGTGTTAATGAGAAAGATGAGCAATAGAGGTGTTTTTAATTGGTAGTAAAAATGTCATTTTACAAAATAGCAGAAAACCTCTTTTTGATTTCATTTATCACCACTGCTTCCTCCCCATTGTTTGTTTTCACTGTACAGGCTGCTTGCAGTAAGTCTGATATCCCTCTGGAATATTAACTAACCATCTTCCATTCATTGCCTTTCAGACAAATATTTCGGGGATGTGAACCTCCCGCAGGGGATACCAGGACATGCCTTGAGCTGCAAAGTTACATATAATAAGGTTAATACATTGTGCTGTATTTATGGGGGGGAACAAAAAACCTGCAAACGTCCAGGAGTTTCAGGGGATAAAATGGGATTTTTTATAAGAAATCAAGGGTGAAAATGGCTAGATCATTTACCTCTGGGATTCCAAATTTTCCACTCACTAAATATTCCTGCTAAATCTCAGGTACTGGCAAAAACACAAATCTGCCTAATACAAAAATAAAATGGGAGGGCCCCCAGGTAAAAGCTCACCACTTGCCCTCCTGGCATATGGGAAACCGAACCGTGACAATGTATGCATTCACCAGCTGCACAAAGCAGGATGTAAATAGCTCTGGCTGGATGTAAATAGCTTCCCGTCTCCCCCAAACCTACCTTGAGCTTTCCTGTGTGTGCCTCTTAACTTGCTACCCAGGCACCCAGTTATATTTTAGGATCCACAGAGAACACACTGAGCAGCCCCTGCAGCACTGCAGAACCACATGAAGCACACAGACTCCAGCCCTCAGCCTCCCTGGAGCCAAATCCCCTTCTTGTTTGGTACCTTGCTGTCACGCTTGGCAAAGCCCAGTTCTTCAGGGGCATCTGATACACGTGGTAGCCCTGGAGGAGCATTTGGGTCAATACAGATCATAGGTTTTGGAGCAAGAGTTTAACTAAGTTCAGTTTAACAAAAAGGAGAACCTCAGCGTCAGTTCTGCCCTTGTAAGACTGCATAGGAGCCTCGCTAATTTCCACACAGGTTTGTCCTAGGATAGATCATGTGCACAAGAAATTACCTGGCAAAGAAAAGCATCAAATCAATAAGGGTGGTAATTACATGCAGCTTAGTAACAAATAAGAGATACAATCTGAAAGGCAACAAATTGCATAAGTCTTAGTGTTACAGCAACAGTAATCCCAACCAGGATCTGTGTAATTCTCCATCATCGCCCATAATCAAGCCTTGATGCCAAGGCCCATGACTGGCAAGCTTCAGAATCCCATCACGTCAGTGACTTCCTCAAAGGTTAATTCCTGGACATGCCTCTGAATTCCCTGAGTCAGGCAAATTGTAAGATGATTTTTGTCTATCCTGAATGCATGTAGACAGATACGAAAACCTGAATGTGTTTAAAACATTTGGAATCTGTTTTTCAAAGAGAGGCATTCATGTTTTCTCAGTCAAATGTCATTCATTTTTCTGCACTGTAGCATGGGAGCAAGTCTTGTGAATATATCTGGGCTTTCCAGACACACACACAGCTGGATGTGCCACCCTCTAACGCAGCACACAAATCCTTCACAAAAACTGGTGAAGGAAATGTCGGTTGTGCTAAGATGAAGAGCACATGTGCACTTCCTTGGAGCACAGCTTCATCCCTAGCAGCAGGAAACCTGGCCTGTAGAGCTTAAAAGTACCTTCTGTAAAACTTGTTGAGGTCTGCGAACCCAGAGAGCTGCGGGTGCCCCATCCCTCGAGGTGCTCAAGGCCAGGTTGGATGGGCCCTGGGCAGCCTGAGCTGGTGGGGGGCAACCAGCCCATGGCAGAAGTTGGAGCTGGGTGGGCTTTGAGGTCCCTTCTGACCTAAGCCATTCTGTGACGCTGTAATTCCATGACCAGGTGCCTCCAAATCTGACAGGGGTCTTAAAATCTGGTGCGCACTGTAAGCACTGAAGCCTGGGCAATGCCACCACAAAAAGCAGACATCAGAATAAAGCCAATCGATTCACCCACGAATAAAGTCAAGGAGGCAGCTGGAAGGATGCTCAGCGTGTAGGCAGACTGACAGATACTCCGTCAGCAGCAGAAGGGCTTTATGAGCTCTTCACACCCCTTAAACATCAGCCCTGCCCTCATCCTTTAAGTTTTGTCTCTTTGTTTCTTATCTCAACGAGAGAGCCAGTTTGGGCTGTGCCAGCACCTGGGTAAGGACAGACACCCACCGGCACGGAACATCCCCCGGACGGGTAAACGCAGCGCTGCCACTGCTTGCTCCCAGCTGTGCTGCCCCAGGGGTGCTTGTGTCGTGTCTGTGTGCTAACGGGGACACCGCCTGTCCTGGCCGCTCTGTACTCACCGGCTTCACTGAGATATGTAAATATTAAATACTGTTATTCTGAAGGCATTTTCTGCTTTGATTTGTGTGATCTGAACGGCTCATGACTTCAGACTCGCTCCAGTAGGAACAGACAGAGGATTACATAGAAAGTGATTCTGTGAGTGCTCAGCCTCCAGATGCCACTCCAGTTGGCAAGGGTCTCCTGTATGTCCTGTGTCACACCTGAGAGCCCCTCACAGGTCTCCAGAGACCCAGGTACCTCAGCTGGAGCCATCAACACAGAGGTGTGGGTGAGCAAACACCGCTCATGCACATTAAACATTAATTTAGCCAAAATGTCAAGGGATAGTTAAAATTAGGTGAAATCCTTTCAGCTCATGGCTTTTGGAAGCTCTCAAATCACCCTTTAAATGTATGTCAGAGCCCAGCCCAAGCACTCAGAAACACCACCAGAGCCTTCTCCTGGAGCCAGCATCACAGTGCTGGACTTCTGAGCACTGCAGGCTGCAGTGGTGGGCAGGGCTGACAAAGGTCTACTGCATACCAACAACGACTTTGATATGGACAGAGAACTGTCTTGGATAAAGACAAAATATAGAATATCAGATCTGGGATTGCTACAGATTTTAACTGCAGTCCTTTTTTTCAAAATGGAAAGAATTATTCCATTTTTTGTTCTGGATACATGAAGAATTCAGTGAAGTTAAGGAACTCATAATGTTCTTCTGTATCTATCCATCTCTTTTTTATTTCTATTTATCTTTTCTCTATTTTCTATCTGTCTGTCTGTCTGTCTGTCTGTCTATCTATCTATCTATCTATCTCCTCTATGTCTATGTTTTTGCCCTAAAAAATAATGCTCAAAAACGCACACAGACATAATGACCAAACATTTGCAAGGAGGAAAAGCAAGTTACTTTCTAATTGAATTCTTCCCTCCCTTCTGCAGCTGAAACTAATGCAGAGGATCAGCCACATGCAAAGCTGCATTGGTTGGAAGAGAGAATACTCCTTGTTAGGATAATTCTCCTACTAAATGAGAAAAAGTCTTTCTGGGATTACCTTGGCAAAGGAATAAAACTTTAGACCAAGCACACTATTTGAAAAACTGCTTCAGAGGCCAACTGCCTGGTGCTGTAGCTGCCAGGGCCAAGGACATGACTCAATACCTGGGCTGGAAACCACAGGCTGGGTCAGACCATCTCATTTCGGGAGGAACCGTCAGACCATTTTGATGCAAATGGCTCAGATGCCTCAGGCCCCAGTGCTTGGTTTCTCTTGGCATAGAGGGAAGAAAAGCAGCAGAAATGTCCTCGCAGGTGTCCCTGCGCCATGGTTCTGCCCTGCTGTCCTCCCCAGCCTTGTTTCTCTTTTTCTCTCCCCTCAGTGATGATGCACATGGGCAACCATTCCTTTGCGAAAAACTTAAAAATAATCCCCAAAGAAATGATTCAAAAATGGCATTTCCATATTTTCCGACTATTTTACTATGTTTCCTACAGACCCTCAGCTCCCTGGGCTTGTCCCTTTCTGTAGGAAACAGAGGGGACAGTTGCCATCCAAAATGTCCCTTCCCCAGGGGACCAACCTCACCCCGCAGCCACCCTCTGCTCCCATCCCCGTGGGCTACAGGGGGACATTAAAGCTCATCATCAACAGTTACCACATTTAACCCAGAGAGGCAGAGCAGGAGCTTCCTGACAGGCACAAAGGCCATTGCATTTTTGTCCTTCATTCCTTCCCATTGGTTGGCTTCAAAGCTGAGTAGCTGTAAGTGCTCGCTGTGGTGCAGATCACTTCCAGCATAGACACAAAACTATCCTGGCACTCAGCACTCCTCTGTTTCTTCCAGACTCTCCATGGTTTTATCTGTTCAAATTGCCCACCTCAGGCTTTGTGCCATTGAGGTCAAGTGATAAGGAGACAGTAAGAGCTCGGTTGGGTATCCCAAACATTTATCCTTCGTGCCACTGGAGATACCTCAGAATATCCTGGCTGATGTCCTGGCTGCAGGTTCAGAAGGGCATGTGCCTCCCACAGGTGCTCTGTAATATCTGCTTGCCCATGGGGACGCCTCAGGGGCTTTAGAGCATCTCAGATGGCACCAGACACCCCCATTATTAGCCAGACCAAGCCCTGAAACACCTCCTGCCTACCTCTACACTGCTCCTAAAAGCAGCTCTGAGTGCAGAGAGCCCTCATCCCATCCTTGTAAGGTGACCTAAAATAGGGCAGTGAATCACATCCCAAAATTGCACATTTCTGCCCCTGGGTCAGGCATGGAGCTCGGTGTGGCTGGCACAGAGCTGGCACCCGGAGCTGCAGCTCCACCGCCAATGGGAGCTGAACCCCACCTCGCATCTGCCCGTCAGTGGGATTTCCTTCCATTTCTTTTTTTGTGTAAAACAGATGCAACAGCTCAGAGTCCCCTAGTGGCAAGAGGGCACAACAACGGACTGGGCGGGGAGCTGGTCTTCGAGTCATCTCACGCCTGTGCAGTCCTTATGTAGGCACTATGTACCAGCAAAGCTGCCCCAGTTTCAGGTGAATTACCTCACGCACACCTTTGCTGTAGTCTCCTCCATCTCGGTATGTGAAGTTTCCGCTTACATTTTGTCCTACCACATGTGCCCTGCATCCTTTTGCGTCTTTCAGTGAAGTTTTCCTGGAGATTTTCATGCCTGCCACCCCCTTTTTTTTTTAAGAGACGATAAAAAGTAGCATCATTCCAGATATTCACTGCAAATGTTAAAGAATAAATTCAAATCTTGCTTTGGACACACTGAAGCCAAAATGGGGTGACCTAGACACAAAGGACATCGTGCCAGGTATTTCCTTCTAAGTGTTTCTGGCTACAGATAGTGCTTTAAGAGGTTTTTTTTCTGAAATAAAAAGAAGGTTTAAAATGCACTTCAAGCAAGGAAGGCAGCCCAGAGAAACCAGCAACTTCCTTGCCACCCACGGCCGCAGTTTCTACCACGTTGTAGCAGCTACAATTAGGGGGAGAGAGAGTGCTTCTGGCTCTCTCCCAGAAAATGTGCCTTTGGTCTGCACAGAGTCCTCTTCAGCACATAAAGAACGAGGTTGAAGTTAAAAATCCTCATTGAAATTAATATTTGATTATAAATACAAAGGAATATTTCCTTTCATGGCAATTAACTTCTGCCTCTGCCATTTCTAAGAAAATGGCTCCCAGGTGCCCACCCACAGGAGATGACACCATGCAGAAAACCTTCCTGAAGATCGGGGCTATTGAAATCCTGCTCCAAGAGCACCTGTTAGGAAGAAATCTTTGATTCCCACATCGAAAGGAGCTACCGACTCCATAGATGAACGCAAGGAGAGCCAAGCAATGCCCCAAACAGGGCTGGTTTTACACAGTTGGTTTTGTAGAATCCCACCAGCACGGTGCCCTGCTGCCCATCCACAGCAATGGAGCGATGATGCGCTGCCTTCGGACCCCACAAAGCAGCACCTTCTCTGGGCCAGCACAAATCTCTCCCTGCTCCCTGGGTTTATTTTGGTTATTATTGGGGGTTTAGCTCCGAGAACTTTAAGCAGACAAATTCTTGGCCCTATCTGCTTCGTCAGCCTTGTCCCTAGAACCCAGAGAAACACGGCTTATTTTCATACCATTGCGTATCAGACAAAATATAACATTTCCCCTCATTTAAGCCAAGCTTATTCCCCCTCACATCAGTGCTCACTACTTCAGCAGTAACTCCTGCTCTCTTGTTCCTGCTCCTCAATAAGATTTGGGTATTTCCTGAAGAAAGAGGAAGACTGAACATTGCCAGTTCTCCAGGACAGAGACTGCCTCCAACATTTTTGGCTTTGTAGTTCTGTTTCAGTCTATATCATCTCTTGCAAAGGACAAGAAACTAACACTCAGCAGTTTCTTTACAAGCCAGCACTATTTTTTTTCTGCTTTTTTCTTTTTTTTTTCCTGACTGTGACTATCAAAGAACATAGTCATCAATCCACTATCCATTTCTATGACCTAAATTAAGCAACGGAAAATGGCTCTAAATATACCAGGATTAGTATCTCTGAGTGTGTTTTTTGCATTCACTTTGGCTACTGGAATTTGGGCTTCGTGGAAAAGTAAAAAAGATCAGCAGAACAGAAACCCAACCGAGATGGCCATGGTTGGAGGCAGGAATATAAAGGTTTGCACTGGGTTGTTTACTGCAACTGGTAAGTTTTCTTAGAGGACTTTTAAAATTCTTCTTAAACACTTGCATTGCACAGATGTGGGGGACCTTCTCCTTTCAAAGCAAGTTGCCTTTAATGTCAGGGCAGATTTCATCTGTGTGGCTTTAAAGGAGTATGGTTTCATGAATCATTTTGGGATGGATTCTTCCAAACCTCTTCACACTGAGCAGAACCTAATGTTTATGTAGATTAAATTAAAGAGCTTAACTTAAGAGTTTAGTTAAGAGTTGAAGAGTTTAATTTAAGAGTGCCTGAAGAATGTGACACTTTTCATTAAGGAAGAGTGTGGTCTTAATCTTGAGCGAATTTCTGTTATCCAGCATTTTTCTCCTGGAACCATCCAGCTCTGTGTGGAACAAACTGCTGCTGCCGCTGAGCACAGGTATCTCATGTGCTGGCAACTATCAAGAGGAGAAGTTTCCCCATTACCCACTGCTCTTCTCTTCCCTTTTCTCTTCTTGCTGCCTGACATCACCTGAAATATGCTTTCCTGCCTCTTTTTTGACAAAGGCTGCCCAACTGGTATTTGCCTGCTAAGAGCCTTAAGCCCATGCTGCAAGTTTGCTAATCTGACTACAGTGCCTGTTTGCAATTTTTTACTGATGTTTTTTACTAATTTTGTTAGCCTTTTGGAGTGGTATTCGGGATGGTCTGTCAGCCATGGCAGAATAACAAAGAATAACAACAGCAATTCTGTTTGCTCTAGCAGAAGTCTTACACTGAGAGAAAAAAAA
The DNA here is from genome assembly GCA_013396635.1 of Penelope pileata. NCBI lineage: Eukaryota > Metazoa > Chordata > Aves > Galliformes > Cracidae > Penelope > Penelope pileata. The sequence continues at coordinate 1,263,368 of WBMW01004944.1, forward strand.
AAAAGTAAAAGAAAAAAAAAGAAATGCAAAATAAGAATATTCAAATTGTCTTTAAACATCGAGCTTTTCCATGAAAAATAGATATTCATTTTGAACCTGGGGAATTACCCAGGGTGGGATTCTAACACTGTTGTCTGCCTTCAGCAGTACATCTCACTGTGTAACAGGATTTATGTAAGAAAACAGGGACGCGGCTAAATGCTTGTATGAGGAAAAGCTTTACAGGCTCTCACTGCTCTACAGGGCTCGATGAGGATGTGCACCATAAGATTTACCTTTGCATCTTTTACGTTTGCAGCCACCTGGGTTGGAGGAGCATATATCAATGGCACAGCTGAAATTGTCTACCTGCCTTCCAAAGGACTGCTGTGGGTCCAAGCACCTCTGGGATTTGCCTTGTCCCTTGTCATTGGTAAATAATGCAATAATTCAAACAGTAATCAGGGCACAAAATCTATTTTAAAAAATCATATGAGTGTATTAAGTCGTGTTACAGTGTGCAGAGTACATTTTAAGCTTGACTTTGTTTCTTCAGTTTCCAGTAAACTCAGAATAAGCATTTATGATGCTTTCTTCTAAACTGGATGATAAGAAATCAAGGTAACTTGGAGTTAGGGTAGAGCTTTGTCTGCTTGGAGCAATTTATGCAACAAAAATCTTATCTGAGAATTTTGGGAACATGTGGCTATGTGAATGTCTCTTTTTTACCACAGTTTGTTCGTCACAGACTATTGAGAGTATCGGTATTGCTTCACTCTTTTCTTTGAAATTTCTGCGTGATGAAGCTTTTGATTTTGCCACTGAACAACCTTATCTCAGGATTATTTTGTGATGTATCCAGCTGTGTCTCACTTAACAGTTGCCCACAGTTTTGTTGAAACTGAGACCCACAGCTTTCTGATGCAGCCAAGTTTTCCTACATCTGTTCCAAAACCCAAAAATTGCTGCACTCACACGGAGGTTCAGCTCGCTTGCTGAGACCGAGGTTTCTTCCACTCCACACTGAGTTACACCATAACCCTCCATGGACACTGGAAGATTAAAGCGAGGAGACCTATGCAGACCTTGCACAGGAATTTCTAAAGGAAAATAACCTTTATTCTCAAGTCAGAGAAAAGAGTCCAACTGACGTGAATATGAATCAGGCTTGGAAATATACTGCCAGCATTTCTTATGTGAGTAATTCTTACTAATGAAATTGGGGAGTGCAGGTCTGATCCTGCAATCTTTGCTCAGGTCAGCAGTGCCCAGACAAGCAGTCCTGCTGGCTTCGGGGTTAGGCACAATACGTATTCTTTGGTTTTAATGAGATGGCTGTATGACTGAAGACTAATATTTAGATGACGGTGGGTGAAACTCAGCTCAATGTGCAGATTAAAATAATGTAATTCTGGGAAGAGACAATGAAGACACCAAAATGAAAATGTAACCAGAAAAGTAACATATATCAACCTGTTGCATCACCTGGTCAAGAACAAGAGTTCATCTAATTTTAGACAAATATGGGTCTTCAACACCTCTGATGCTTTCCATGGGAAGACTGTCAGAAGCCAGCGTGTCTCAGGTCGGTAGGTCACTGGGGATGAAGAGGTCACTGCATGTAGGTGTGCTCTGAGCTAGTGTCTGCGTTCCTGTTACAGTCAATGGAAATGTCCTCCATACACTCAATGTTCTCCACACACTCCGTCTAGGGATTTCAACTTAACCTTACACAGACAAAAGCACCAGTGTCTTTACACCATTTGGGATGCCCTACGGGATCTGACCTGGAATCCAGCAGCTACTCCAGAAACATGTTGGTCTGCCGAAAGTGGAGGGTCATATCTGTCAGCTGTAAGCAGATGTCCCTGATGACCTAGAATCTCTCAGAGGGATGAAATCCCCCATTTAGGCAAGTGAATCTAGGCCCTGGTATTTGCTGCATCATTCCCTAGGCTCTATTAAGTATGAATTTCGCACTCACTATACATATTTGAAATATACCCAAATCAGTTATTATTCTAACATTTTTCCCACTGTAAAACACGTGCAACATTCTATTAAAATGTCATCTCTTCTGATAGGTGGTTTCTTCTTTGTAAATCCAATGAGATCCAAGAATTACATGACAGTGATGGATCCCCTCCAGGAAGCATATGGGAACACGATGGGAAGCTTACTCTTCATTCCTCCACTGCTAGGAGAGGTGTTCTGGTTTGCAGCTATCCTGGCATCCCTGGGTAATAACAACTTTGCTGTTATATTTGTTAAAAATCATATGGCACAAACAGCGAAGTGTCATGCACGCATGGTAATTGAGTTGGACTAAGCTGTGGAAAGCTTTGCTTCACGTCTCTTTTTCTGAGAGGAACAAAAGTATTTCCAATTTCTGGAAAATATGTTTTGAGATGGTAGTATCTATTCATAGTATTGCAACAGAGAGTTCTGGCAATATGGTTTACTACCATTTGTGCTCAAGAAGTATCTGGATGAGGTGCTAAGGGATATGGTTTAGTAGTTTAGTGGGTAGTAATGGTGATAGGAGGACAGATGGACTAGATGATCTTGTAGGTCCTTTCCAACCTAGTGTTTCTATGATTCTATGATTACCTTGCCTGTGGGAGAGAAGATGCAACAAGTGAAACTGACTTAGCTAAGGCTGTGCAGCAAAGCAGCAGCAGGAGCACAAAGGGAGCATGGGCTGCCCTGGGTCCTTGCTGTGCACTCCTCAACCAGCATGGTGTGCTGACATCGAGGGAATAACATATCCTTGTTTATTCTGTATTCTGCATGCATGAAACCTGTGTTAAAATACTCAACCACTATCCTTGTCTGCAGGAGCAACAATAAGAGTCATCTTAGATATCGGAGGCTCTTTAGCTATCATCCTCTCAGCATGCACTGTCATACTCTACACACTACTGGGAGGCCTCTACTCTGTTGCGTATACAGATGTCATCCAGCTGGTTTTCGTCACCATCAGCCTGGCAAGTCCTGTGCACTTCTTTGTTACCAGTTTCCTAATCAAGGGACAAAATCCTGCTCTTCTCAGCATGTCTCCATGACAATAATTCCATCAGTACTGTTCCTGGAACTGCAGACCCTCTTCAGAACAGGTCTTCTTACGGTCCTTATGCATTGTAGACAGTGCTCATGCGAGCTATTGGGCTTGCTGGATGACAAGGTGCTCACAAGTAAGGTCACCAGAGCCTGTCCAGAAAAATCTTGGCTGGAGATGAGACTTGTCTAGTGAAGTGGCTCATATACTTGATCATGCCATGAACCAGAAACATGTAGAGTTAGAGTAAGGAAGGTGGGGAAAGGAAGAATCCAAGTCTGGGTTTAATCTTATGTAGCTTTATATTCCACACGTAACTTGCTTTCAATGTCTAATAAATTTCCCTAGAGCAAGGATCCTGGGGAAATGGTTAACTATTTCAATTTCTGTCCTAGTGGGTCTGTATTCCCTTTGCCCTGGCAAACTCTGCAACAGAAAGTATTTATTACACTGCAACTCATAAACATTATCAAGATCCTTGGATTGGAAAAATAGAAAAACAGTATCTCGGAAGGTGGCTGGATGACTTCTTCTACCTGGTATGGAATATTTCTTGGGTGGGTGGTTGGGAGAAGGAATTGCGTGGGACTTTATGTATGCAAAGCTTAGGGGTTCTTCCAGCTGGTAGTGCTAAAACACACAGTTGGTAGGGGCAAGGTGAGATGCAGTGGGTTGTTACCATCGCACTAGGTTGGTAATAGGGACACACAGAAGCTTGACTTGGCTTGGTGAGGACAGAATCTCCAGATTTTACCTGATGGATTTGTCTGCTAAGTAAGTGAAAATGGTGATTATTAAGTTTTTTTAATTATTTTTTTTAAGTCATACTGTAGCTAACTTTGGACAGATTTTTACAGCAGTTGCATTATTGAAGAAATTATCTCTTGTTGTCCTTCCTCTTATTCTATTTTACCATGCCAAATAACCTATTTCTCAACCTGCCAAAGCTTTAACCTGCTTTGATCAAGATTTCACATCCATTGCAGTTAAAATAAAAGAGAAAGGACATCCTCAATGAGAAATATTCAGCCTCAATGGCTAAAGCTGGGCAATGGTTATGCATTTGAAGAGATAATTTAACAACAGGAAAGATTATTATAATTTAATAGCAGGAAAGATGCCCTACAATAGTCAGGAATCCAGTCAGGACTGCTGCTAATATCTGAATGTTTCAGGTGCTTGGGAGCATCCCATGGCAAACTTATTTCCAAAGAGTGCTCTCCACTGCCTCGCCCAGCCAGGCGAGGTTCATCTCCTACGTCTCCGGACTGGGATGCTTTCTAATGGCCATCCCTTCTGTGCTCATTGGTGCAGTTGCAGCATCAACAGGTAAAACTGATTGTATCTGAATAATGAACATGTTTTTGTCAAAGGTGTTCGAAGCTATTTCATTATGATGAAATGATTTTCCATTCATCTCGTGGTGAGAGAAGAGGAAGGCAGAACCTGTAAAATACTATATAATCCTGTTTTCCAATAGCTGTTATGCTTGCTTCTGTTAATGCTTTCTGCATCTAAGACCCGGTAGTACTACTACAGATTGCTTTTAATGTTCAGGAAAAAACCTGTTTGGATGAATCAAGAAGCTCAGTCCCATAAACCTACAAACCCACCCAGAGGAGTTCAGTCCTGTGTTAGCTGTGAGCAAGTGTAGGGTTAAAGAACAGCCGTATCACTGAATATTTACAGAAATCACATGAAATTCATCTGTCATTAGGGACATCAGAGCAAAATTTCCTTCTCTGAGAGAACTCTGATGAGTGAGTTCTAGAAGGCTGATCTTTACACATCCCATTCCTGGAAACACATGAAGCACAGCTATTTCTACAGATGATGCTGGGAAAAAGGAAAAACTGTAATCTACTGAGGTCTGCAGCATGCTTAGGGAAATCACAAGATCATAAGAGAATACAACAAATGAATACAAGTCCTAAAATGCTGAGTGGGCTTCAGTCTTTAGCCCTGCTGTGACTGGTCCCTATGGAAAGGTAGCTTCAAATACAACAGAAGTTTTAATGAAGGATCTGTTGTAAGTTTTCCTTCTTCTGTCTTAAAGACTGGAACCAGACAAGCTATGGTCTTCCAAGTCCCCTCGAGAGAGGAGAATCAGCTACGATACTGCCATTTGTTCTACGCTATCTCTGCCCAGCATACATCTCCATTGCTGGCTTGGGAGCCATCGCTGCTGCTGCAATGTCTTCTGCGGACTCAGCTCTTCTCTCTGCTGGCTCCATGTTTGCTCACAATATCTACAGAAAAATCCTGAGGAAAAAGGTACTTGCTCACAGCGTTCAACAGCTTTGATGTCAGGATAGATCTTTTTGCTTCAGGACAGATGCAAATCTAGTCCGCACTGTCCATGACTCAAGGTGTCTGTCTGTCAGCTGCTGAACTGAGCTCTGGAGCCAGGGTTTAAAACACGGGTCAGAGGTATTCATAGAATCACAGTATCCATGGAATGGTTTGGGTTGGAAGGGACCTAAAAGCCCATTCATTTCCAACACCCTGCCATGGGTAGTGACACCTTCTGTTAGATCAGGCTGCCCAAAGCCCCATCCAACCTGGCTCTGAACACTTTCAGGGATGGGACATCTAGATTCTCTGGGCAGCCTGTGCCAGTGCCTCACCACCCTCATAGTAGAGAATTTCTTCCTAATATCTAACCTAAATCTTCCCTTTTCTAATTTAAAACCACTATCCCTACCACTCCACTCGCTGATAAAGAGTCCCTCTCCTGCTTTCCTGCAGGCCCCTTTAGGCACTAAGGTATCCCTGGAGACTTCTCTTCTCTGGGCTGAGCAAGCCCATCTCCCTCAGCCTTTCTGCACAGCAGAGGTGCTCCAGCCCTCTGAGCATCTTCATGGCCTCCTCTGGACCCCCTCCAACAGCCCCACTTCCTTCCTGTGCTGGGGGCCCCAGGCCTGGACGCAGTGCTCCAGATGGGACCTCACCAGGGCAGAGCAGAGGGCGACAATCCCCTCCGTGACCTGCTGCCACCCCTCTGGTAGGCACACTGCTGGCTCATGTCCAGCTTTCCATCCACCAACACCCCCAAGTGCAGGGCTGCTCTCAGTCCACTCATAGCCCTGCCTGTGTCTGTGCTTGGGACTTCCCCAGCCCAGATGCAGAGCCTTGCATTTGGCCTTGTTGAACTTCACAAGGTTCACATGGCCCACCTCAGCCTTTCCAGGTCCCTCCGGATGGCGTCCCCTCCCTCCAGTGTCATCCACACCACACAGCTTGGTGTCACATCCTCAGTGGGGGTACAAATACCCACAACGGTGAGCTCTGCTCTTCATCAAATGACTGATAAAACTTTTGGATATTAATGGAAATACCATAAAGCCATAACCCTTAGAATGACAGAGGGCAGCTCCTTTGTGTGCTGCAGGAGCCATGTTCAGAGCCACCTAGGGTGGCTGCTGGAAGCAGTGAGGCCTAGGTGGGACCCAGCCTGGACAGGGCAGTGCTGCTGTTGTCATGTTGCAATCTCCTGTTTTACAGGCTACAGAGGGGGAGGTCCTATGGGCCATGAGGACCTCCATGCTGGTCTTTGGGGCTGGGGCTGCTGGCCTGGCTTTTTACTCCAACTCCATCTACGACCTTTGGTTCCTCAGCGGGGAGCTGGTGTACGCCCTGCTCTTCCCCCAGCTGTGCTGTGCCCTCTTCGCTCCCAGCACCAACACCTACGGCTCGGCTGCCGGCTTCTTGGTGGGGCTCCTCCTGAGGCTGCTGGCGGGGGAGCCCGCCCTGAAAATCCCCCCCATCATCCGCTACCCAGCCTGCTCTCTCCTGAATGGGCCCCACACGCAGCTTTTCCCCTACAAAACGTTCACCGTGCTCCTCACCTCAGGGACGATCCTTGCTGTTTCACACCTGGCTGCAGTTTTGTTTCAGAGAAACCTCCTTCCCCGCAGATGGGATGTTTGCAATGTCCTGGGGGAAAAGGGCACCCTCACCCCCCTGCGCCGGCTGGACAAACAGATGGGTCTGCAAACAGTCCCACCAGAAGAGCATCGTGATTAAACGCGGGACCTCAAAAGGACTCAGTGCATTCAGCAATTAGAGCTTGGCACTGCTCTTCCCTTTGCTTTCTCCAGTAATGAATTATTTAAAGTCCTCGCAGAGTAATAAAGACACACTCCATTAATGCAAGGAGAATGAGTGAGCTCAAAGTCTGCCACGATTAAAGGCACGCGGTGATGGAGCATGATCCTGTGGTGGTGACCATGGGGCACCATGGGCCCCAGCAGGGTTTGCTTCGGGGTGTCCCTGGTTCCCCACCCAAAGACAAGGCTGCCAATCACACTCCAACATTTGTGACATTCTCAAGTCACATACTTTTCTCACCTCAGAGGAGGCAAATTAATGTTTAATAGGTGAGGCATTCTTCATTAAAGAAAAAAAAAAAAGGAGCAAATCTGTTTCCATTGAAACAGCTAGAGTTTTATTGTAAACATTCCTGTGGAGGGCATCAGATATAAAACACAGATTATTGAATGTCACACAATCGTCATAGCAGTCAATCAGTAATATCAGTTCTACATTAGTCTTTGTGTTCGTTAGAAAGCTTTTGCAGATAATTCTCCCTGGCTGTGATCTCAGCTCACGTAGTGAGTCTACTGCTGTGTGGCTGCAGAGAGGACATCCCCTCTCATATGACCTGGTCTGGCAGAGCAGATGAGCACGATCATAGAATCATGCAATTACAAAACCACAGAATCATACAATCATAGAATGGCTTGGACCATTGCATGGGACCTTAAAGACCACCCAGTTCCACCTTCTCTACCATTGGCACCTCCCAGCTCAGGCTGCCCAGGGCCCATCCAATCTGGCCTTGAGCACCTCCAGGGATGGGGCATCTGCAGCTCTCTGGGCAGCCTGTACCAGGAACTCACCATCCTCATAATGAAGAATTTCTTTCTCATGTCTAATCTAAATCTCTCCTCTTTTAGCTTAAAGCCATTACTTTTTGTCCTATCACTACAGTCCCTGATAAAGGGTCCCTCTCCAGTTTTCCTGCATGCCCCCTTTAGGTATTGGAAGATGAAGGAAAAGCCCTTAATTATGGCATTAAAAAAAGTGTTACATAGCCACTGTTCACAAAAACTCAACCAGCTGGAAAATGGATGTGCCTGAGAGATTCCTGAGCGAGTCTTCTCTAACACACCGGGTTAAGTCACTTCTGTGAAGGTGTTACCCATGCAGAATGGTGGGTGCTGTGAGACACCTACACAAACTGATGTACGGAGCCCCAGAGGACTGTGATGGCAGAATGGTGCTGAGAACAGACACTGAGCCTGCATACAAGGACATGAAATCTTTAGGGAACAGATTCAAGCCACCAACTCTTTACAAAAAGCCCCTGGTACCATGTTTGCATAAATTCTTAATGGGCCAGGGTGAAAAAGCAGCCAGATAACTAATGGGTTAACTCAGTCCATCGCCTGAGGTCTGATGGACTGAGGTCGTGCCTCAGGCATGAGTCCTTGAGAAAGATGCTGCAGAGGTGGCTCACTTAGTGGCCATTCTAAGTGCAGTGGCTCACGGGGGGGCCAGCAGGAACTGAGCAGCTCCCCAACACCAAACCTTTATAAAGCAGCCATGGGAGGTGCTGTGCACGGAAACGCCAGGTACAGGAGAAGAGGTGCGTACTGATGTACCTGCGGTACCCCACAGCAGAGCAACTGGTGGCCAGCTGAGCTGCAGAGGATGGAAGCAATGTGCTGTTCCATGAGCTGCTTCCAGCACACACTGTGCACACACGGTGAGAAGCAATGCTGCTGCCACCACGCACTCCTGCATCAAACTCATGGAGGATCCATGTGCTACTCCAAGCTGTACCAAGGCAAGGTGCAGTGGCCTGGGACGAGGACTGGCAGCCATAGGCTCTAGATATGACTTTGATCACTCTGCCCTGCACTGGGAGCATCCTTTAAAATACCTTCCCCAGCATCATCCTCAGCAATGGAGATTCTGCTCCTCGTCAGAAAGATATCACACAACCTTCACCCTGTGTTGGTAGACATCTGTACGCAGCACTCCTGATGTGCTTTGTTAAACCCAGCCCAGAAGTTCTTTCCTGTATCTCTAGAGACTGTCATTAACGAAAACAAGTGCTTTAAAATTAAAAGCCCCAGGCAGTCACCCTCTGAAATCTTTCTCACCCCAGTGACTGAGTGGGAGCACATGAGGTTGTGCTTAGCTAAGGGGGACACCGAAGCTGTCATTACCGTAGCGCCAGAAGAACTGGGCTCTTGTTAAATCACAGTTGCTATATGCTCATTCCAGCATGCTCTCCTGATTTGGGGATGACCTAGTTTGGGTACCCAGGCATCCCTCTGTGTGCAGCAGACCAAAACTTACACAATGCACTTCCGTAAAGGCGCAGATCTTCTGTATGGCCCAAACAAGAAAGAAACTCCTAATTCTTTGACATGATTCAAGACCACCCTACCCAGTGGGTGAAGGTTTGTCCCAATGAAAGGACAAACAACTAAATCTGGATGTATCTTTTCTCTTCTCCACTCTGCCCAATTTCTGCTGTTCCATTGCCTGGCAGCAGTAGATCCCCACCATCCCGAAACAGCACTGATGTCCAGCTCTCTGAGGTAGGACACTGCTGAAGAGCGGCACCATCATGGCCACATCACCGCCATGGTCATGTCACAACCACAGCCACGTCACCTCCTCGCATCACCACCAAAAACTCACAGTGACTTCGGATAGGAATGTCTCAGTGCTGTAGTGGGGTATCTGGCACACTCAGCAGACACTTCACCCTTACAAAGCTCCTCTGAACTTCATACCACTGAAACACACTCTGCTGCGCGTGGAGAGACTAAAATGGCAAAGACACAATGACTGTAACTCTCCTGAATGTTTACCATTTTCCACCCTTATATGACTCCCTCCTCAGAACATCCCTCAGCAACCTTAAAAGGAAAACATTCATCAAGGTCAGGCAAAGTTTTGAAAGCAATTAGCTGCAAGTAAAATAAATATAAGAGCAATTCTAGCCTATACTTAATGACAAAATGCCTAGTTGTTCCAGTCCAGCACACCCAGTGTCCTTTAGGTATTGCCAGCACAGGGGATAATGACACAGCTCCCATGAAATCATTCCTCCCGCAGCTTGCTGCCTCCAGTTCACTATGTTTTTCTTTGCCCCCTCTTCATACAAAAAAATTGCTTGAGCACTGAGGGGCCACAATGTGCTCCTCCACTTGTGGATTTACCTCCTTTGCATCCTAGATATGCCCATGATAGGTGTCTGTACAGCTCCAGTTTTTGTTAACTTTTCCCAGGCTACAGCTACTCCATTTTTCTGGCACTTCCAAGGTTAATAACATCTTATCAAAAAAAAAAAAA
>WBMW01004944.1:1273813-1341697 GCA_013396635.1 Penelope pileata
AAAAAAACAGCGGCAATTTGCAAAGCATTTGGTTTCAGTGCACATCTCATCAGTTCCTCACTAGGCATCCTTGGGTGTCTGGTTTACATAAATGAGAAAAATAGGAACATGGCACTTCTGAAGGGAAATCTCTGCCTCTTCCCCTTTGCACTTAGGCTCAGTTTTGGGATTTCCTAAATGTGTCCTCGCTGGAGTAACAGCTGGGGAGCAGTAGGGGGGCCAGGAAGCACGCAGGTTCCTCAGACATCTCTAACACCGTCAGAAGGATGCTTCCACGTGAGCTTTGGGCTGTGCAGGACCAGGATGAGCTTCCCGTCATTTCCACACAAATGCCATGCACTCTGGCTTCATCCCCACATGCCACGCTGCAGTCATCCCTCGCAGCTCTCAGACTTCACCACAGCCTGCTGGAGAGCGCATCGGCCGAGCTAGCAGAGCTCTCTGGTCCTGCTCTAGACCATCACTCACTTTTGTGCTCCTATCCCAAGGGAAGAATTCAAAGGCAGCCATTCCCCACAAAAGGACATCTGGAAATCCAGAAAGTATAAGTCGTCTCACGTTGCTGATCCTTAAAACTTGTATGCTAGCCGTCATCCCCAGGACGGAAACACTGCTGCAGCAATGGGTTCCTCCGTCCCCCAGGCAGGGACCAGACGTATCTTTGCAACTGGAATTTGGGCTGCCTGGAATAATCATAAGAAGGAGGAAAACATGAGTGAGAGTGAGGTGCTGAGTGGTAGACACAGACGTGAGCAAACCAAATGATACATCAATTTTTCTTTTGGTTTGCTAGGAAATGTCTTTCTTCAACACCAAACAACTTCAAGAAGAATCAGCATTTTGTTTCAGTTCTTTGGCCAGATGACGAAATGGGGTTGGGATTTTTTGTTTTTGTTTAGGTTTGGGTTTTTCTAACATTTTGTCAGATCTCTTGAAGCAATTCAGGACCTGTCTTGCCAGAGATGTCCATTTTCCTCCCTTCTGCTGCAGTTTTCCCCCCACCATCTATCCTGTCTGGCCCTGGGGGTGCTTCTGGGCATGCTGGGCTCCACAAATACACCTTCGGTGTCTCATTTTATTCACTTGTGCTTTACTTTCCCAATCCCTTATAGAGGGACAGCATTTTAACTGACTCCAGGAAGGATTTTGAGAGCTTTGGAAGAAAGCCCTGTTACGTATTGAGAACATCCATTTTACATGAGTTGAGAACTGCTCAGAGCTGGAAGGCACTTTTCTCTGTCTAATTCTCAACCCTGAACCACTGGAAGTTCTGTATCTTTACCCCAGCAAGACTTTTGTTGCTATCGTCTCCTACAAAGTCCTCATGGGCAAAATGATGAAGTTCAGGTTAGGTAAACGGAGAAAGGTGGGCTGAGAGCTGGCTGAAGTGCCAGGCCCAAAGGGCTGTGATCAGCAGCACGAAGTCCAGCAGGTGCTGGGTTTGCAGATGTTACAAACCAGGGAGAGAGGCTGAAAGCCAGAGAGTCGTGCTGCCATCCAGAGGGACATGGACAAGTGGAGAAATGGGCTGACGGGAAGCTGAGGAATCTCAGCAATGGGAAGTGCGGAGTCCTGCACCAGGGAAGGAACAAGCCCAGGCACCAGGACACGCTGCGTCCCCTCAGATGGAAGTGAGATGGACATGGGGGTGCTAGAGGGCAGCAAGGTTCAGGTCTAAGCAACTTGCTCTCTTTGACCCTGCTGTGAGCAAGGGTTTGGACTGAAGAATTTTCAGAGTTGCCCTCTCACCTCTGTGAAGGTGACCTTAGAAGAGTGCAGCACCAGTTTCATGGCAGAACCAAGAAGCTAAACTCCTTCAGCAGCAGCTCCCCTTTGGTGAGCTAGACTGGGGCTCCTTCTGGGTATGTGCTCACTTCACTCATTGGTAATAACAAGCAGCTGAATCCTAGAAACTTTTCATTTTAAAGTTATCATAAAACATTGTCTTCATTTATTGCTGTAAAGAGGTCTGGACACAAAATTGTCCAAGATACAGAAGTCCAGCTTAGCTTGCTGTGTGCCCTTGTTTACAAAAACTGACAAAAAACTGGGAAAAAAAAAAGGCTGGAACAGTCTGGATCCTTTATGTGAATATAAATGTGATAAGGAGTCTTCAAGGCCCCTGGTGCTGTTGCAGTTTGTCCATGGCAATGAACAGAAAGATTCTAAAAATGGGGAAAAGAGGTTGCAGATTAAATTAGTGGCTGGTCTTGGTTTTGGTCAGCCCTGGCACAGTGCCCAGAGCACTGCGGGTGCCCCATCCCTGGAGGTGCTCGAGGCCAGGTTGGATGAGCCCTGGGCAGTCTGAGCTGGTGGGGGGCAGCCAGTCCACAGCAAGGGTTGGGACTGGGTGGGCTTTGAGGTCCTTTCCAACCCAAACCATTCTGTGATTCTATGGTTCTGTGATTAATACATTAGCACTCAAGCAAATATGAGAATCAGTGGCCTGGAAATGAACTGAGAGGATGGAACATTCACTGTAAGCAGACTCGAAGCAACAAACGCCAGCATCTGGGCAGGATGACAGCATCTCTGGGGCTGGCAGGATCCAGCGTGAGGCCCTGAGGCTTCCTTGGCTTGGGTTTCCTTGACACTTTTAGACTTCATCTTCTGTGGTGCATCTGAGCTGATATCAAATGGCAATTTGATTAAGAAACAAGAACAATAAAAAATCAATGCTGTGTACATTAGGCAGATTAACTGGTTGGCTGAGAGGTCTCAAAATGTAATTACAAGTACAAAGTCATCATCCAGTATGTGAATCTCTAGTGGAGTTGATTCTCAGCATTATGCTGTGAACTGCATTTACCAGTGGCTGGGTAGGCAATGAAACGCAGTCCTCATCTTTGTTCTCAGCTGGCAAACAAATGAGGGACACTTCAGTATGGGTAATGGTCAGTCTAACACAGATGTCTAGAGACAGATCAGGTGGATTGCAGTCAAATGCTGAGTATAAATACTTGCTGAAAGGAAGCGCCGAGTGATGCGATGAACTGTAATGCTGGAAGTCAGATGGGATGGATCGTAACTAGAGCAGCATCCTGCAGCTTTGGTAATGCCTCTTCTCTCACAGACAGCACTTATGGCACGATCACGGAGTGGCTGATGTTGGAAGGGACTGTATCTGGAAGTTAAACCTGACAAATTCAGAACACAATCAAGGCTCAGCTTTTTAAACTCTAAGGTCCATTAAGCATTAGAACAATTTGCAAAGGATTGAGGTGGATTCTTTATCACCAAAAATAGTGCAGTGGATTTGGATACTTTTTTGAAAGTTATGCTCTGTTTTAAGGGGAAATTTGTTCAGGGGAGGTCTGCATGTGATGTCCAGGCTAAAATTCAGATTAGCAAACTCTAGCTTCAGGGCCAGAGACAAGGAACCAGGTACCATCCAGGCAACCACTGCCACTTTCAACTTAATGCCGATGGATGCCCAGAGCGTTACTGTCACCCTTGAGCTCCAGTCATGGAGATGAAGCCAAGACCACAGTGAGCCTTGGATTCCCAAATCTAAACTGGTTCTACATCTGCAGGAACTCCGTATCCTGAATACTGTGTTGTGTTTGCGAAGACACAGGAGAGAGTGTGATTATAAAAGAAGAAGAAAGCAGGATTAAAAACTGAAGTACCTTCACACCTCTGGGATTTTTGTTGTGTGGCTGCAAACAACGACACTTGCACTGTGATTTGTACATTTCTCTTTACTACATATGTGGGATTTACTTTCTCCCCAAGTTCAGCTGTGTTTTTAATTCTGGATTAACAGACCTTGACTTAATCATGGGACAGGGGAGAAATTTTACACAGTGTAACTAAAGCAAAGTGACAAGCTTGAAACTTTCCCACATCTCTACAATTTTTGGTGAACTATGCAATGCTATGTTGTACATCGTATAACGCACCTCCTGACAGGGTCCAGTTCACAACCAGGTGAGGATTGATATGGAACAGGACTGAACAGCACAGTCTGACACAATGCCCAGCAGAGATTGTGCCCTAGAACAATCCAGGGAAATTGATGCCCCCTTAGCATGAATTCATGCTAACTTGCCTGCAGTCTATGAACAATTACTGTTCAACCTCATCGAGGCAGATCTAGAGCAACCTCACTGAAGCCACTTGGGCTGTATAAATTCCTCATCAGGAGGAAGCTCACCTTCACATACATCTATCTGGGAACAAGAACTGTGAAAACAGTGGGAACAAGGTTGAAATCAAACCTGTGATCTCTGTCTTTGGGTTCTTTCTGTTCATGCAGTTAAAACACAGCTTCTCCACAGACCTACAGGAGGTTTTTACAAAGCAGGAATCAAACACCAAATGTTTAATGAGCCTCAGAGCCTAGCACAGAGTAAGTACCAGTCATTTTTCCCTTGTAGCTGCATTGCAGTTTCTACATCAATTCCTTGAGACCGTCTTTCCAAAGCCCTTCCAGGTTCAGAAAATTTAGACATTTGAAATAGAAAAGGAAAATGTTAAAGGCTGTTACAAATAGATAAAGTCTGGGCAAAGCTTTTGATAGCACCCAGTGAAGTGCCTCAGCCTGCTGTCATTAGCACAAAAATCTTGCTTTAACTCCACATGTAACTGGATTTACAGGAGTGCACCCATTCTCTTTATCATGGCAATTCAAATCTAGGAAACACAACACAGACCGACGTCATGGTTTACAATGAGGGTCACTGCACACACATGAAGTCCAAGTAACTCCTGGGGCTTTTGATAAGCCCTTGGTGCTGATCAGCTGCACGTGCTGCTGGGCAGCCCCTTCTTGGAGTCTCCAAATGAACCCCATAGGGTGGGAAGACAACTGGGAAGAATGTAGAAAAGGCAACAGCTTGCAATATGGATCACAGGTTTGGTTACGTTAGACTCTGCTTCTTGGGTTGGGTATTAGGAAAAATTTCCTCTCAGAAAGAGTGGTCAGGCACTGGCACAGGCTGCTCAGGGAGGTGGTGGGGTCACCGTCCCTGGAGGTGTTCAAGAAACATGGAGATGTGGCACTGAGGGACATGGGTCAGTGGCATGGTGGGGATGGGCTGATGGCTGGATTGGATGATCTTAGGGGTCTTTCCCAACCTTAATGATTCTGTGATTGTATGATTCTAACTTTGCAGTGGAGGCAAAGTCTGATTGGCACACTACTGTTGAAACAAACAGCAAAACTTAAAGCCGGCTAGTTGGATATAAAACCTGAGATTTCTCCACAGTACTTCCACTGGGGAGCCCACCATCATCCTACTCTTTCCCTGTTGCTATGAAGGACCAAATCTGAGGTCCTACACCTTTTATAAACCAAGTGTTGTGTCTGAGACCCCTTATCCAAATGCTGTGTACGCCAGGACAACAAAACACTCAAGCAGAAAAGGATGCTTACCCTTAAGAAGTGATACCAAAACTCATTCAGGCATTCCTGCCGGCAGATTCAGCATGTGAGAGGACCCGTACTTGGATTTCCTCGAGCTCCCCATTGGCACACCCGAATTGTGGAGGTTTTAATTTTTTGCTCTCTAGCACCACCTAAGCGCAGCCCCGGGTAACACAAAGCAGCGTTTCCCTTTAGGAGCACACCTTTCCTTGCAGCCTGAGTGAAGCTCTCCCGGTGTCCTGGAGGCACAGGCTGCCTCCAGCTGCCATCACTTGGACAGAAGTGTACCTCCCAAAGTGTCTGGAGGCCTTTGGGATGAGATCCCCACAGCCCTTCCCAGCTCACCATTCCCCTGTGCCTCTGTTGGTGGTGCTGGGAGGTCTGCTGCTGCCCAGGATGATGCGCATGATCCCCTCCACCCACCCACACAGCACTCCTACAGATCAGAGGCAAACAAATTAATGAAGTTTCTACCTCTGTAATGAGCAGGGCAGTCCCTAGGTTCTCCCCATGCACAGGCTGAGGTGAGGAGCTGGGGCTGTGTCTCTAATTGATGATGTGACAGCCGTGATGCTCCAGGAGGAATCCACCCCTGGTGCATGCTCAGGGATCTGAGCTGTGGCTGCTCGGGGTTTCCCACACTTGCTCCTGCTGCAGACACTGTAATTACACCGCTGTGCTCAATCATGTCATTACTCAAAAGGCCACATGCCTAAAATGCTTCAGCAGCCATTCTGCAGGGCTGGATGGGTTTGATTGGATTTGCTTTGGTGCTGCCTATTCCCAGGTCCCCTCTACAGGTGCCATGCCCAACGTGGGCAGTGAGGCCAGGAGCACCAAGCACAGCTCGCCAGGGGGAACCCATGGCTCAGCCCTTCTGCAAGCCCAGAGAGCCAAAAAAGGTTGTGTCCTGAGAGCAGCCTTTCTGTATCTAAAGCTGGGCTACAAGAAGGAACGGGACAGACTCTTTAGTAGGGTCTGTGGTGATAGGACAAATGGAAATGGTTTCAAACTAAAAGATGAGAGGTATAGATTGGATATAAGGAAAAAGTTTTTTGTGATAAGGGTGGCGAAGCACTGGAACAGGTTGCTCCAAGAGGCAGTGGAAGCACCATCTCTGGAGACATTCAAGATCAGGCTGGATGGGGCTCTGAGCACCCTGATCTAGCTGTAGGTGTCCCTGCTCATCACAGGGGAGTTGGACCAGATGGCCTTTAAAGGTCCCTTCCAACTCAAATGACTCTACGAGAAAGAGCTTTCTGCTTTTGGCAGCTTGGGTAGAGCAAGTGAGGACACAGCTGTGCTGACAGAGCAGGTCACAGGACAATCTATGCACAAAATCTCCACCAGATGAAATGGAGAGCTGCTCAGGAGATCCACATAAAAACAGCTACTGAGATATTTAAATGGTTCATTAAAACCAGACCTAGTTCAATCATGCTTAATTATTGCCTGGCTTAATTATAACTCAGGCTTAATTCTTCTTCATTTCTCACCCAATCTGTGCGTATCACTACTCCTGCATCTCAGGACAGGGAGACAGGCTCGAGCTCCTGGGTCATCCCAGGGTTTGGGATGACAAAACCTTGTGTCAGTCTGGTAATGGAGAGGAGGAAATCAAAACTCACAGGGAAAAAAGGGAAGATGGAAGACACTCTGTGTGTATTTGTCCTTTTTAAAGATGGTTTTCCCTCTGTACACAGTGGATAGATAGGTGTGCCATTTCTGCAGCTGAAAATACTTGCACTGCTGATAATGAATAATACAAAATACCGTGGATCAGCAAAGTAGAACTGGAGTATCCTGGGAGATGGTGAGATGATTCTTAGACATGCTAAGAGCTGCTTTTGTATCTTTTCTTTGTGCGGTACAACACTAATGAGGCTCTTTTCTAGACAATAACCTCAGACCTCGGATTCTGATGTCAAGTGAAGGGCTATGTGATTACTGACCTTCTGGGGTCATGGTCAAACTGGAGCATACATGTTTTTATTTAATCACAAACACACTGTTATCTTTCCAGTATTTCTTTGTCTTTTTTTTCTGAAATTAAAATCCACTTTGTTTTGTGGGGCTAACATTCCGCAGTCGGAGAAATGGGCATCCAGTTATTCTCCTCCCTCCCACATTTGAGCTGCATCTTCCATTTGTTGGGTGAGAACCTTGCTGTTGGATAAAAATCAAGATAAGAAAGACAGTACAACCAGCTTACGGGATTTTGGAGCCTAGTCCAGGGAAAAGGATCCTGAAAATAATCAGTACATAGGAATCAAATTCTTGAATAGTTTTAGATGAATGAAGATTTTGACACAAATTTACCATCTATTAACCTGAGCGATGCCTGGGGTTCCTTAAGCTGCTTTGATTTATAGAGCTGAGCTATAAAATCTGAGAATCGAGCTTCCAAACGGCACATCCACAGCTGTCTGGGCGAGATGGCGTGCCTGTGTCAGCAGATGCCCACCGACCACATCAGGCTGGAAATCTCATCCTAACAGCTTTGGGAAAAGTGATGCAGGGATGCAGCCATTGCCTTCCTCCAGCCTTTGGGAGCATCTTAATGGCAGATCCATATGAGGAAGCCTCTGCAGACAGCTCCTCAAGACAAGCAAGATTCACTTCTAGTTTGCAGGATTTGGGTATGTTTTCATGGTTATCACACCTGCCCTGGTTGGTTCAGTGGCTGCTTCTTGGGGTGAAGCTGTTTTCTCCTGGCATGGTTCGTAGGGGACGAATTGCAGCTCACATTGACGATTTTTGTCCCATTTATGCCCAGGTGTCTGCACTGTGCATGATGAATTTGACCAAGAAGAGGCAAGACAGACAGACAGACAGACAGAGCAACGCTAATGAAGAGCTGAGGAACTGCAGTGGTGGCACAGCGTGGGTGCTCAAGGGCAATGCAACCTCCCGGACATCCCCTTTTGAAGAGGTACTTTGTGCACACCTGATTTGATAAATGTTGTTTCCAAATGGGGAACCATCTGTGCTTCCTCACATATACATTTCTATTTCTTTCAAGGTTGAATTTCCCTTTGTTTCATTTTTTCCTCTATTTTCCCCCAAAACCACAGACCTCAAACCACAGAGGGACTCAGTTCCAATAGCTTGGAAAGCAGAGGAATGCTGACAGCCCAGGACTGCCAGGGTCTCTCCCATTACAGCTATTGATTCATCCAGGGTCAGAGAAGGGCTTTTTGTGCCACACATCTGCCAAAACAATTAAAAGACAAAAAGAAACCACTGTGACACAGAGTGAAGATTTGGCCTGTTCCGACTTCAAACGGCTTTCTTCATCTTATGTGGAAGGAAGGAATGTTTTTACAGACTGAAACCGCACCGTCCTCCCAATGAATGCCCTTCTCTCTTCCAAAAGCCTGGAAGAAGGCAAGCCTGGATCGCACAGGAAAGAGGAGGGTGCAGGAGGATGCTGCCTCTTTTCTCCTGTTTCTCCGGTGAGCGTTTGTCACTGGCTTGGAAGAACGTGGCTCTTCCCTTCTCTCTGCCAACCACATCTGCCAAAAGCATCCCAAGGAAACACAAACAGCCTCTGCAGCCCTCTGACCCTGCAGATGCAATGTCTGCAGCCCGCGTTAACATCTCTTTTCTGAATTCTCTCCTGTGGTTTCTCACAGGATGAAACTGCCTCTTACGCAAGGTTAGAATCGCCGAGCATTTTTAACTCCAGGTTATTTGTTCTTTTATTTAGCAAAAGGTAAGGTCAAGCTTTTTTTTCCAGTCCAAAAACACATCAAAAGAAAAGGATGAGCAAAAAAAAACAACAAAAAACCAACAAAAAAACCTCCATCTAAAGCATTTCAGAGTACTCATGCAGCATATTAGAGAGTGTAAAGAGCTTTCTGGCTCCTATCTGACTGTTGCTGCAGTTGTTAATGTGGTTTTGCTCCATTATTAATGACACCAGCAAAAGAAATCAGACCTTGAAGACAAACTTGAGACTTTCAGGCAGCAAAAGAGAAGGTGGAGGGGGAACCCTTAAAGCAGGAGAAATAAGGGAAGGGGAAAATAAAACACTGAAGCCAAGCATGTAGCAAGACAAATCTCCAGGTGTCTCTAACACTGTATGGATGGTGAAATGAATCTTTCACAAAGCTTGTAAATCATTCCCAGAGCTGGCTACTTTAAGGGCACTTCGTAATTAAACCTGAAAAAAACTGATTTCTTACAGGCTGTGCTTTATTGTTTGATATGCTCACGCTTCTAGAACTGCTGTTTGGAAACCAATTACATTAAAACCAGAAGGGCAGCACTAATGGAGGAAACCTCTGCAATCCAGAGCAACGTATCAGTCCTCCCATCTGAATGCAGTTGGACAGGATTTCAATAGAAAGCTTGGTTAGGAAAATGCACCATGAATATGCTGAGGTAAGTAATCTCAGCATTTATTGCCCCTGTCTGGCTTTCCTGTAAAGTTTCTGTGGTTTAGCTGCCAAATCTGCTGGAGCCCCCCCACAGCATTTGGGGTGCAGGGAGGCAGGCACATGTTGGGGGTAATGGGGGGAACCAATACCCCGGGGTCCTCAAAACTCAAGCACCAAGGTTAGATTAGTTCCAATTAGATTAAATTAGGTTAGATTATTTTGGTTATTTTAGCTGCTAATTAAAAACACAGCTGTTACAAATACCCCTTGAAGTCAAGCGGTTTGTGCTGTGGGCCAGGAGGCCCTGCGTTCAAACACTGCTGAGAACATGGATGGACTTTCTCAAGCCCCTAGAGCCCTGCAGTGATGCTTCTCATGCAGTAAAATCATAGAATCATAGAACAGCTTAGGTTGGAAGGGATCCCAAAGCCCATCCTGTTCCAGCTCCCTGCCATGGGCTGGCTGCCCCCCACCAGCTCAGGCTGCCCAGGGCCCATCCAGCCTGGCCTCGAGCACCTCCAGGGATGGGGCACCCACAGCTCTCTGGGCACTGTGCCAGGGCCTCACCTCCCTCTGAGGAAAGAATTTCCTCCTAACACCTAATCTAAATCTCTCCTCTTTTAGTCTAAATCCATTTCCCCTTGTTTTGTCACTGTCTGCTCATGTAAAATATTGATCTTCCTGCTGTTTATAAGCTCTCCTCAAGTACTGGAAGGTTGCAGTGAGGTCTCCCTGGAGCCTTCTCTTCTCCAGGCTGAACACCCCCAGCTCCCTCAGCCTTTCTGCACAGGAGAGGTGCTCCAGCCCTCTGAGCATCTTCATGGCCTCCTCAGGACCCGCTCCAGCAGCCCCACATCCTTCTGGTGCTGGGGGCACCCAGGCCTGGACCCAGTGCTCCAGATGGGGCCTCCCGAGGGCAGAGCAGAGGGGGACAGTCCCCTTTGTCCCCCTGCTGCCACCCCTCTGGTGGTGCAGCACAGGATACTGTTGGCTTTCTGGGCTGCAATTCCCTGCTTTTTGGAAATGCAGAGTGGGATTCAGCCCTTAGGGGGCACATATCCAGGTCACTCGGCTCACCAGGCTCCATCTGGCCCACACAGGTGAGGGAAATCAGGCCAGAAGGGACAAATTCCTCCACACGCAAGGTCTGATGCAGAAGCTGGCACTGGCAATGATTTTTAAGGCAGAACACCCTTTCTGTGTGAGTTGCAAAGCTGGATCATGAGAAATTCCACGAGGATGTGGGGCAGGAGCCTCAGGCTGGGCTCCCTCCCTGAGCACTGCCCCAGCAGCAGCCCTATGGCCTGGAACCTGATTAAACACTTCCTTAATACTGAGTATTTCAGCGTATTTCTTGAGAAGTTTGGTTGGTTGGGTTTTAACCCAGATGTTTGATAATTTTCCCTTCATAAAGATGGAAATAAAATCTCTTTGCTGTTAATTATTGATGCTGAAAACAAACACTCGTTTCCAGTCCCAGGACTGAACATTTGCCCTATGCTGCAAAGCCAAAACTGCCAATATCTAGGAAGCACACAAGATCTGGATTTCAATGTCACAGCTACCACCTGTCCTTCCAATAGAACTGATTAAATCAATGGACCCAGTGTGATACATTTTAAATCACTCCAAAAGTTAAATTAATATTATAGGAGTTCTTGCCCCATACATTACACTGCCAAGGCAGGTCACTGGGCCAAGAGCCCAAAAATCATTTAATAATGGCTTAAAAAATGAATAAGGATAATGGCATAAAGTCACATCACCATGGGACCTTTAATGCTTTGAGGAGTAAAACTGCCATGAAGAGATGGGGCCAGGGGGGGACTTTGCCCCTGGGGCTCTCCCGGGGGAAGGACCCCATTGCTTTTCGCTGCAATCTCATTTTCTGCACAGGCACGATGCTGTCTCATGCACAGAAGGGGATTTGGTGAACGACAGGAGCAGCTCACACAGATGGGGTGCAGGCAGCACTCTGTGGGCTCTCTGCAGAAGATGTGGACCCAAACCCTCAGACACCACAGCTGTGCAGGCTGCAAAACCTGTGCAGAGCAAATATGCAAAGCAGTGAGCTCTCAGGGTACCCCCTGTACCTCTGCCTGATACCCATTGGGTGGGCCTCCAGGGATGCCCCAGGTGTCAGGGAAGCTGGAGAATTTATTGCATTGTGGGTGAAAGCTGGGCCATGGGGTCCACGTAGGTTGCGTCCTCTCCAGCCAGGGACTGAGCTAAGACCCTGGGGTTCACTTCTCACCTCCCTCTCATCTCATCATCTCAATGACAGTTGGACAAGATGATCTTAGAGGTCTTTTCCAACTTTATTCTGTGATTCATTGCCTCCTGCCCCAGGGAAGTGCTCCTGTGGGAGCTCCGTGTCCCCTCACCCACAGAGGAACAGTGCTGGAGGGCACACTGAGGTGTCTGCCCTTCGTACCTACCCTGCTAAGGAAAGTGGGAGGAGAGGGAAACATGAGGAAAAGAAGCACGGAAGGATCGCAAAAGGGCCACCCCGCTGTGTGACACTTCCATCAGCCAGGGGGTGCGCGTGGCCTCGGAGCACCCAGCTCTGGGCGAGGACTCGCCCTCAGCACTGGGGCTCTCTCGGCCTCTCCTCACAGGAGAGGTGCTCCAGTCCCCTCATCCTCCTGGTGGGCCTCCACTGGACTCTCTCCAGAACGCCTGTGTCCCCCTTGTACCAGTGACCCCAGCAGCGGACCCAGCATTCCAGATGTGCCTCACCGGGGCTGAGCAGAGGGGAGGGACCACCTCCAGCACTGCCCCACCTGACACAGCGCAGGAGCTGTCGGCCATCTGTCACAAGGACACATTCTGGCACACATGTGCTGTCCACCAGCCCCTCCAGCTCCAGCTGGGTGCCTCCAGCCTGCCTGGAGCCTTACTCCTTGATCCCCGTGGATTTTGGAAGGTGCTGTGTGGATCCAGGAGATGGACTCTAGGATCCCACGGGTCNCAGCGAGGAAGAGGCCCCGCAGCCCCTCCCCGCGGCCGGGCTGCTCTGCCCGGGGGGCTGAATGCCGCCGCTGGGGCTGCTGTCTGATGAGACCCCTCCAGGGCTGCCGGAGACGCGGTGTCATCGCGGGGACCGTCGCGCTGTGGCTGGCCGCCGGCTGGGCTCTGCAGAGTGAGTGTCCGACCCCTCCTCCTCTTGCACGGAGAGTCCCTGGGAGGGCTCTTCCAGACCCGGCCTTACCCCGGCCCGGTTCGCTGCTGCAGCATCGCAGGGCGGAGGTGCTGTCCCCAGAGCCCCTCCGTTGGGGATCGATCGCGTTTGGCCCCGGCGCTTCCCCACCCGCTGCTGCGTGGCACGGGCACAGCTCGGGCTGTCCCGGCCGAGGGCTCTGCAGCCACACGGGTCGGTGCCACTGCCCCGGGCCGGGAAGGGGCTGCGTGCTGCTGGGCGCGACCTGGGCCCTGCAGCCGGTGCGGCCCTGGGTCTGGGTCGGAGCCGTTCAGGTGCCCCAGGCAGACTGCGTGCTGGAAGTGTTTGTCAGTGTTCAGACACTGCCTTGCTGATTGGCTTTGCAGGGTGGATGGAGAGAACACGTATTCGCAAATAGCTCAGTGGAAGGGTATATGTATTTTTCTACCTTTACCTTACAGTCATATATTCAAGAGAAAGCCATGCCTTTATCAAAGCATCAAAGAGTCACTGCAACGAGACTCGGGTCTAGTCAGCAACAGAGCAAAGGGCCTTCAAATAAACACACGGAGCAGAAAACAATCAGAACAATTTGCAGCCGTTCCCAGAAGTTCCCGTCCGTTCTGTTTATGGCTCTGTCACAAAGCCCTGCTCCATGGCTCTGCGCAGCCTCTCCCGCAGGCAGCGTGGAGCCCAGAGCACAGGGGGCATGGCAGGAAGCCCACGGAGGGAGGGAGAATCCCAGGGACATATCCTGGGAAAAGCCGAGACCCCATCTGGCCACAAACAGGGAGAGGCTGGGGCTCTCTGCTGGGCTGGTCCCGTAGGTGAGGAGCTAGGAATGAAACCGGCTTCCCCAGTTTCCCCAGCTTACTTTAGCCAGGAGTTTCTGAGCTCTGCTGGAGAGATCCTAAATAGAGAAAAACCAGCCTGAAATTCATTTAGCCCTTTCTCCCCGCTTTTGTGACTGCTCTGGGATGTTGCTGGCCCAGAGAGTTTTTTATTTTCTCAGTTTTGCTTCCCTTGGAGGTGGTTTTCTCTGCCTTTGTAAGCACTCTTTCTCCAGAAGATCGGGCACAGCCTCCAGGAGGGTCCCTTGGAGCAGGTCTGCCCATCGCCGCCGTTCCCCAGCTCCGCAGCAGCACTCAGGCACCGTGACAGCGGGCACACGGCGAGCACCCAGGGCTGAACCTGGAGAAGGCTGATGCTGTTCTCTCTCTGCCTCCAGCCTGCTTTAATTCTTGCAGGCAGATAACAGGATTTCAGCCAAGAGTCTCCAGTGTGCCACTAATTCAAATCCTACGTATGCCAATGGAAACTCGGACGTTTGGTGTTCTTCCAAATCCTCGTGCAGAAAACCCCCCACACAGGGAGGATTATTGCAATTACACATTAAACTAAACTGTTCTGCTTAACAGTTATGAACAGCTCCATAATCACGTTAGTGGGAATTGTGCGATAATTAAATATTCTTCTGCATCCATTTTTGCCTGGAAATCCATGCCTGGACTTTGCATGAAGCAAGGTTCCTCGGGTGACAGGTGATTTATCTGCACTGGCAGATAGCAGGCTGTCCCGACGTAGCTGTTGTCTCAAACAGTTCTAATGCATTATTTCTGATTTAAAGTCTGCTTGGCATCTCCAGCAGCCTGCTACGTCCCTCTCATCCTGCAAGCATGAAGAAGCCCTTGCCAAGTCTCCCCATGCTTAAGCTTCCTACAGTTCTTGCGGGGATGGTAATTAGCTGATATAATAGGTTACTTTGGCCAGGGCAATTAAGCTTTCCGTTTAAATCTAGGGTTTTAAAGACAAGCCAGTTACTGATGAACACAAAAACATTACTCCTGACACGTGGCACAGGGTAAATAAGCCAGGTTTTGTATTTCTTCAGAATGTTCCTTGCCATTTTAGTGGGGGCATTAGGCTGACTTGGCCTGTCTGAAGTCCTCGTAAACTGGAACGTGGTAATGGACTTTGGAAATCATAAACACCATCCCCTTTATTTTAAGTTTCTGTTTGGTTGGTTGTTAAGTGCTCGGCCATTGGGCTGTAAACACGTTTCTGTGAAACATACTTTGGGGGACACAGGGGAGGGGGAGGTTGGGGCTGGTCACGAAGGACAGTTCATTCACCTCCCAGGAGGTGCTGGGTTGCGGGGGCTGGAGAACTCACGAAGCAAATGCAGCACGTACTTTTCCCATACGTGATTGTTGAAATGTATTAAGGACGAGATTCATGAGAACAGGATGTGATTTCCGTTTCTCCACGTGAGATATATTAAGAGTTTTTAGAGAATGTTACACTTCCTTCCCCAGAAAGACTCTTCCAAACTGTCTCCCTGAAACACTGAAACACAAGCAGTTCCTTGTCCTGTAAGGTAGGAACCTTTCTCCTGACTATAACCAAATGAAACATGTATTCAGTCTTAGATATGTACATTCCTTCTATGGTCAGCAGAGAACCTGCAGAGGATAGCCCATCCCTTGCCAAACCAGAGCGCTGAGATAGGATGAACCCCCTCCAAGAGGTCCCACCCTGCCCAGGACACGCCCTGCTGCATCCCCTCCCCTCCCATTGCCCTCTCTGTCTTTCAGCCCCTGGAGGAGTGTCGTTAGTTGTCCCACAGCCCAACATCAACGCAACGGTGGCACAAAATCTGCTGCTCTCCGTTGAGTACTCCTGCAGAGGCGTTGCCACCGTTGAGTGGAAGCATGTGTCGAGCTGGGGCACCACCAAAATCGTGGAGTGGAAAAGTGGGAATTACGTTAACGTATCCACCATCTACAAGGACAGAGTGACCACTTTTGAAAATGGCTCGATACAGCTCCTGAACGTGGGCATGAGAGATGCCGGCTACTATTTTATCACCGTCACAGAGGAGCATGGAACCAACGCCTATGGCACCATCATTGTCAATGTTTACGGTATGAACCTCACGGGAGTTCTTAGCCCTGCCCTGTGTTTAAACATTAAACTGCTCATAATTGTTGTAATATTACGTGTTTCTGTCCTCCCTGCAGAGATCATCTATGAAGATTTACACTTCGTAGCAGTTCTCTTTGTATTTCTCGCTGCAATATCTGCCATTTTGATCTGCTTCATGTGGCTGTGTAATAAATCCCTGCATCTGTTCCGGAAGAAGACACATAAGCTAACAGGTATCTAAGAACGCAGTCAAAATACGGGCTTTTCCAATCTGAATTTTGGGAAATTTGAGAGACTCACTCATGGTTTGAGCTGTGAAAGTGCTAAGCAGTGACAGAGAAAAACAAGACTGGAAGGGCTTGGCTAAGTCATCCTGGTCATCTCTTCGCTAACACAGTAGCTGAATAATAGATATTTAGTTCAGAAAGATCCACAGGACATCTACCTTGCATTCTGCATCAGAAACCACAAAACACTTCCCAACGCTGCTAACTGCAAAGCTTTAGGAGGAAAGGCCAGAGCTGCAGCAACCCCCCCAGGACAGGACAGCGGCCAAAGCCGTGAGCCACAGAGCACCACACCACTTTCAGGTTCTGCCACAGAACGGTATCGCCAAGGGGAAAATACTCAAAGGTAGAGGTCCCCACCTCATTTCTGGGAGGACTGCACCAACCCCTCTCCTTCCAGTGCTCCCCTTTAATCTGTCCTCACATCTGACCCAACTGCAAACTTCATGAATATTGGCTAATCTTAAAATTGGACTCCTAACATGCACCAAAGGCAGCAGTTGTGAAAAGCAGAGCTGACAGTCAGATGAAAAGGACACAAGGGATGCACTGAAGGGAGCATTTGCATATTAGAGAAGAAGCTTTCCAGCCACAGCCAGGGTTGTACCACCTGGGTAGCACGAGGAGATGCTGCACAGTGGGCCTGGGCTCAAGCCCTAGGCACATCCCTGGAATGGATGGTTTCTTCTACCACTTCAAAACATCTCAGGCATTTACCTCCCTTCTTTGTGCAGATCCACTAGGGGTTTCTTGCCCTGTAGGTGAAAAGTCTGTATTTCTTCTCTAAGTGCTGCTTAAGCTGGTACGTTTCAAGCAGCCAGCTCAGATACTCAAGAATCCTGTGCCTTGTAGCCCAGACTTCACGTCAGCTCTGCACATCCTGACACGAGACGAATCTGGCTTCAGCTGTCTCTTCATTCCAGATGCTCACCATGACTCTGAGGGCTGCTGATGTTTTTTCCACAGTGCACACACAGCTCGTGAGCTTCTGTAGCTCCTGAAAATATTAATATCATTCCTGGGTACACAGTCTTTTGTTTGGATGAAGCCTCTCCTTCCTCCAGTTAAAGTCAGTGTCCCTATAGAGCAAGAGCTTTAGGAAGTCTGAATCCCATACGCTATTTGGCAGACTTCAGGAGCACTGCAGCTCTGGAGACCTGCTCTGTCCGTATCCAGACCAGGACCCAAAGCAGGGACACAGCGTCTGTCCTGGTCCCGCCTGAGGAGAGCCCTCCTTTTGGAAGCCATACGGACTTCGTTTTAGTTTTCACAGTGCTTTTAGCCTTGCACTCAACAACCAGTGCCACCTTCTCTTTATGTAGTCAAGTATTTTGAAAACATGTCATGTATTTAAAACCAAGTTGTAGATGAGTAAACCTGAGCTAATATTAGAAAGTCTCAGCTATTAACACGGAGCTGTTAATTTCGGAATGCCGACCTTCCCATCCACTTGCCAGTCAATAACAACATCCTTTTACTTGCAGCAAGTACAACTGAAGAAATTGAATTGGAAACCATTGAGTGTTAGCCAAGGAGCGTCTCATAACAAAAACAACAATTCTACCTCAGGAGAAGGTGTTGGCAAGGAAAGCAAGCAGAAACCTACAAGGTAAAGTGTCTGTGACTGCTATAGAGAATTCCTGACTTGCAAAGCTATAGGACATGCAACCAGCAGTGTCCAGTGGGGCTGTTTCGACCTGTTACAATTTCAGCTCTGCTACTCAAAATAAAAAATAGAGCATGCTTTCATGGCTGAGCACAAACACATTTTTGTGGCTAACTAATAAAATCTGCAGCCTCCACCCCTCCTAAAAACAGCCAACCAACTAATATCAACCTGTAGGGAAATGGTCATGCTCTTGAAGGACACCCACATTTTGGCTGCAGCAAGTCTCCTATTAGAGACAGGATAGCCATTAGGATCATTCGACATAATAAATGTAATGTCTAATTACAGTGTTACATTAAGAAACTACCTGCGAGGATTGAATGCTGCTTATTGTGCACGTGCTGCTACCTTCAGTCACAAGGAACCTCCTGAAGCTCTGAGCACCGACTGTAATTCTTTATGAGACAAGACTGACATTGAAGTAACGCCAAGCTGGTCAAAGTTCCAGCACTTACATTTCCTGTTGTTGACACTGCCCAGGGATATTAGCACACATTTTATGACACTGCTAGGGAGGGCTGTTAACAAGGAGCCGTGCACAGGCAGTGAGGATGACGCTGTCTGCAAAGATTGGAGCGGTCAGATAAAAACCTGACACATTGCACTGGGGGTGGCCAAATACCAAAGAGTTTCCTTGAGGAAGATGGCGAGCCCTTCCCACACGTAGCCCACAGACAGCAGCACTTTGGCATTCAGTGTCTACAGTTCCAGTGCTGAACTGACTTGGGGAGAAGCCGCCTTTGCTTTCCTGCTTTGCCAGAAGACACGAGGTGAGCTAAGTAGCGTATTCAGGGATCTGCACGCTGCACTTAGATGTTCCACCTGGGTGGAATAACATTTGCTTTTGTGAGAGAGGAAGCACTAAACTGACCAAGCTTTTGTAAAGCAGTGTGAAATAAAACGTTGAAAACGTAAGAGACTACGGGCTAGTCTGTGTCTACAGATGCCACCCGGCTTTTTGAGCTGTACTGCTGCCACCACCTGTCACACTCCAGCTCGCTTGCCTCAGGCGGCTTTTACACGCCAGGCTGACGGTTCCCCCTCTGCTCAAGGTGCCGAGGCACCGCAGGTCAGATCCGTGAAAACAGAGAATTTCTGACCAAGTGCATAACAGTGCAGATAGGTGCCAAAAAGGTTTTTCCCAAAGCTCTCAGAACACGATATTCTAAAAAGTCAGCCCCGAACACCAAACTACCACTGGGCAGTGGTAGTACAAAGGGCCTCACCCCCACTCATAAATTCAGATGCTGGATTCAGCCAGTTGCTCCTTCCTGCATCCAGGTAGTAAGAAACTAAAAAAAAGATTAAAATTCCAGCTAAAGCACAGCTCAGAGAAAGAACAATTTGTTCCAGTTCTTCACTTCAAGTGTGTATCACAGCCCTCTGCATCTCTGAGTGAACCAAGCGCTGGTGACACAGAAGCTGGAAGTTCATCTTCCTTAACCATCCAGCTTGAAGTACTCTGTAAGGAATCCATATAGCATGCAGAAAACAATTTTTTTTCTGTACATCTATTTCAGTTTATTAATTCCTAAATCTTAGAACACCAGTTATTTGCTAGGCTGAGCTGAGCACATAGCCAGCATTGCTTAGGAACTACAGGAAGAGCAGCTTACCTGTAAAACCATTACTTACCTGCTGACAGTGACTTGAATAACGTGATTGTCAAAGGACAAGGCAGGAAACGTATGCAGGCATGAAGGACCTGGCTTGAAAGCTGGATTGAAGCAGTAGATGACCATTTAAAATCCTTACATTTCAGATGCACTGTGACAACAGCTGTAAAGCTCCCAGCTAGCACAGTCCTAGCTCCCAGCTTGGTTAGTGATCCAGCAGCATCAGGCCCCCAGCCCTGGTTACTGATGCTGCTGCCAATCCCACTTGTTTTAAAATGCTTACAGGTAGGGTAACAAAATATTCATGCTCTGTGAAACTGGTATTTGTCAGTGTGCATTATTTACTGCAACATTTGAAGTGAAAAAAAAAAGGTGAGGCTAGGCTGTCTGTGGCAGTCCCTTGCTACACAGGACGTGACCAAAGAATCTAAAATTTTACTGCACACTATTAAAAGTGGAAGTTTAGAAATTAATAACAATTCATATTCCACTTGTAAACTGCATTCCAAACTACAGCAAAAGCTAATATTTAGAGTATTCCAAGTGATCAAAGGGATGAATGCATTTTGCATTTAAACTTAATTAAATAGGTGTCCAAGTTCACAGATTGCTTTGGCAATCAACTTTAAAGGCCTTAATCATCTATTAATGTCTCCAGCTCATGTTTAAAGACACACGACCAAGAACTCCAGGTGTCTTTCTCAAGCTGGAGTTGTATCAGCCTGTTTTCATCGGTACCAAACACACAGGGATTCCTAATCTTAAAAGACACTCTGCAGGTTCCCCTAACCATGCTGTTCTGTTTTTTGGTAACAGCTAAGTCTGAAGGTCTAAACAAGTACCTTTGCTAACAACATGCAATAGTTGCCCTTTTCCCCTTGCATCCTTCTTTCTTCTCTTTTTTTCCCCAGAAGGAAACAAATTGTGCAACTATGAGAAATGAGAACTTAATACCTCCAAAGTGATTAGTTGTTAACAGAGTGCTTACTTGACAAGAAAGCCACTGCTACATGCAGTCTTGTCAGTTTAGGTTAAAACCAATTACGTATACAGACACATTTGATCTTCTGATATTTAGTGAGATTTGTTGTGCTGCCAGGAGTCAAACCAGCCCCATCGCAATCAGATGCACAACACACACCGGGCCATGAGCTGAACTGCCACCCGCTGCGCAGTGAGGAACGAAGCCCCACCTCCACCTGCTAGCCAAGCAGTGTGGGAACAGGCAGCACAGGTGTTGCTGCTTGCCCACCTCAAGAAGATCAAGAGACCTACGTGCTACTTCCAACTATTATTTTTTCATTTTCATGCGGTATCCAAAACAATTAATGGGAAACAACCCTCTCTCCCCCCAGCGCAATTGCACAGAGGTGAGTACTTCAAGGAACTGAAATAACAGTATGTTCCACAATGGAACATTTCAACACAAGTATAATAGCTGCTTTGGATACACACTGAACAGCTTGCCACAAGCAGTTGCTTAATATGTATTCCTAACAGCTATTCCATATTGCTCAAGAACACAGCAAAATAACAACCGTCACTACAGAAGTACGATGGTTTAATTCAAGCATGTTCTACGTGCAAGAAATTCTCCTATACATACACTCTGTAACACCACATGGATGCAAGTCTTGACCAGCTNTGTAAACACGTTTCTGTGAAACATACTTTGGGGGACACAGGGGAGGGGGAGGTTGGGGCTGGTCACGAAGGACAGTTCATTCACCTCCCAGGAGGTGCTGGGTTGCGGGGGCTGGAGAACTCACGAAGCAAATGCAGCACGTACTTTTCCCATACGTGATTGTTGAAATGTATTAAGGACGAGATTCATGAGAACAGGATGTGATTTCCGTTTCTCCACGTGAGATATATTAAGAGTTTTTAGAGAATGTTACACTTCCTTCCCCAGAAAGACTCTTCCAAACTGTCTCCCTGAAACACTGAAACACAAGCAGTTCCTTGTCCTGTAAGGTAGGAACCTTTCTCCTGACTATAACCAAATGAAACATGTATTCAGTCTTAGATATGTACATTCCTTCTATGGTCAGCAGAGAACCTGCAGAGGATAGCCCATCCCTTGCCAAACCAGAGCGCTGAGATAGGATGAACCCCCTCCAAGAGGTCCCACCCTGCCCAGGACACGCCCTGCTGCATCCCCTCCCCTCCCATTGCCCTCTCTGTCTTTCAGCCCCTGGAGGAGTGTCGTTAGTTGTCCCACAGCCCAACATCAACGCAACGGTGGCACAAAATCTGCTGCTCTCCGTTGAGTACTCCTGCAGAGGCGTTGCCACCGTTGAGTGGAAGCATGTGTCGAGCTGGGGCACCACCAAAATCGTGGAGTGGAAAAGTGGGAATTACGTTAACGTATCCACCATCTACAAGGACAGAGTGACCACTTTTGAAAATGGCTCGATACAGCTCCTGAACGTGGGCATGAGAGATGCCGGCTACTATTTTATCACCGTCACAGAGGAGCATGGAACCAACGCCTATGGCACCATCATTGTCAATGTTTACGGTATGAACCTCACGGGAGTTCTTAGCCCTGCCCTGTGTTTAAACATTAAACTGCTCATAATTGTTGTAATATTACGTGTTTCTGTCCTCCCTGCAGAGATCATCTATGAAGATTTACACTTCGTAGCAGTTCTCTTTGTATTTCTCGCTGCAATATCTGCCATTTTGATCTGCTTCATGTGGCTGTGTAATAAATCCCTGCATCTGTTCCGGAAGAAGACACATAAGCTAACAGGTATCTAAGAACGCAGTCAAAATACGGGCTTTTCCAATCTGAATTTTGGGAAATTTGAGAGACTCACTCATGGTTTGAGCTGTGAAAGTGCTAAGCAGTGACAGAGAAAAACAAGACTGGAAGGGCTTGGCTAAGTCATCCTGGTCATCTCTTCGCTAACACAGTAGCTGAATAATAGATATTTAGTTCAGAAAGATCCACAGGACATCTACCTTGCATTCTGCATCAGAAACCACAAAACACTTCCCAACGCTGCTAACTGCAAAGCTTTAGGAGGAAAGGCCAGAGCTGCAGCAACCCCCCCAGGACAGGACAGCGGCCAAAGCCGTGAGCCACAGAGCACCACACCACTTTCAGGTTCTGCCACAGAACGGTATCGCCAAGGGGAAAATACTCAAAGGTAGAGGTCCCCACCTCATTTCTGGGAGGACTGCACCAACCCCTCTCCTTCCAGTGCTCCCCTTTAATCTGTCCTCACATCTGACCCAACTGCAAACTTCATGAATATTGGCTAATCTTAAAATTGGACTCCTAACATGCACCAAAGGCAGCAGTTGTGAAAAGCAGAGCTGACAGTCAGATGAAAAGGACACAAGGGATGCACTGAAGGGAGCATTTGCATATTAGAGAAGAAGCTTTCCAGCCACAGCCAGGGTTGTACCACCTGGGTAGCACGAGGAGATGCTGCACAGTGGGCCTGGGCTCAAGCCCTAGGCACATCCCTGGAATGGATGGTTTCTTCTACCACTTCAAAACATCTCAGGCATTTACCTCCCTTCTTTGTGCAGATCCACTAGGGGTTTCTTGCCCTGTAGGTGAAAAGTCTGTATTTCTTCTCTAAGTGCTGCTTAAGCTGGTACGTTTCAAGCAGCCAGCTCAGATACTCAAGAATCCTGTGCCTTGTAGCCCAGACTTCACGTCAGCTCTGCACATCCTGACACGAGACGAATCTGGCTTCAGCTGTCTCTTCATTCCAGATGCTCACCATGACTCTGAGGGCTGCTGATGTTTTTTCCACAGTGCACACACAGCTCGTGAGCTTCTGTAGCTCCTGAAAATATTAATATCATTCCTGGGTACACAGTCTTTTGTTTGGATGAAGCCTCTCCTTCCTCCAGTTAAAGTCAGTGTCCCTATAGAGCAAGAGCTTTAGGAAGTCTGAATCCCATACGCTATTTGGCAGACTTCAGGAGCACTGCAGCTCTGGAGACCTGCTCTGTCCGTATCCAGACCAGGACCCAAAGCAGGGACACAGCGTCTGTCCTGGTCCCGCCTGAGGAGAGCCCTCCTTTTGGAAGCCATACGGACTTCGTTTTAGTTTTCACAGTGCTTTTAGCCTTGCACTCAACAACCAGTGCCACCTTCTCTTTATGTAGTCAAGTATTTTGAAAACATGTCATGTATTTAAAACCAAGTTGTAGATGAGTAAACCTGAGCTAATATTAGAAAGTCTCAGCTATTAACACGGAGCTGTTAATTTCGGAATGCCGACCTTCCCATCCACTTGCCAGTCAATAACAACATCCTTTTACTTGCAGCAAGTACAACTGAAGAAATTGAATTGGAAACCATTGAGTGTTAGCCAAGGAGCGTCTCATAACAAAAACAACAATTCTACCTCAGGAGAAGGTGTTGGCAAGGAAAGCAAGCAGAAACCTACAAGGTAAAGTGTCTGTGACTGCTATAGAGAATTCCTGACTTGCAAAGCTATAGGACATGCAACCAGCAGTGTCCAGTGGGGCTGTTTCGACCTGTTACAATTTCAGCTCTGCTACTCAAAATAAAAAATAGAGCATGCTTTCATGGCTGAGCACAAACACATTTTTGTGGCTAACTAATAAAATCTGCAGCCTCCACCCCTCCTAAAAACAGCCAACCAACTAATATCAACCTGTAGGGAAATGGTCATGCTCTTGAAGGACACCCACATTTTGGCTGCAGCAAGTCTCCTATTAGAGACAGGATAGCCATTAGGATCATTCGACATAATAAATGTAATGTCTAATTACAGTGTTACATTAAGAAACTACCTGCGAGGATTGAATGCTGCTTATTGTGCACGTGCTGCTACCTTCAGTCACAAGGAACCTCCTGAAGCTCTGAGCACCGACTGTAATTCTTTATGAGACAAGACTGACATTGAAGTAACGCCAAGCTGGTCAAAGTTCCAGCACTTACATTTCCTGTTGTTGACACTGCCCAGGGATATTAGCACACATTTTATGACACTGCTAGGGAGGGCTGTTAACAAGGAGCCGTGCACAGGCAGTGAGGATGACGCTGTCTGCAAAGATTGGAGCGGTCAGATAAAAACCTGACACATTGCACTGGGGGTGGCCAAATACCAAAGAGTTTCCTTGAGGAAGATGGCGAGCCCTTCCCACACGTAGCCCACAGACAGCAGCACTTTGGCATTCAGTGTCTACAGTTCCAGTGCTGAACTGACTTGGGGAGAAGCCGCCTTTGCTTTCCTGCTTTGCCAGAAGACACGAGGTGAGCTAAGTAGCGTATTCAGGGATCTGCACGCTGCACTTAGATGTTCCACCTGGGTGGAATAACATTTGCTTTTGTGAGAGAGGAAGCACTAAACTGACCAAGCTTTTGTAAAGCAGTGTGAAATAAAACGTTGAAAACGTAAGAGACTACGGGCTAGTCTGTGTCTACAGATGCCACCCGGCTTTTTGAGCTGTACTGCTGCCACCACCTGTCACACTCCAGCTCGCTTGCCTCAGGCGGCTTTTACACGCCAGGCTGACGGTTCCCCCTCTGCTCAAGGTGCCGAGGCACCGCAGGTCAGATCCGTGAAAACAGAGAATTTCTGACCAAGTGCATAACAGTGCAGATAGGTGCCAAAAAGGTTTTTCCCAAAGCTCTCAGAACACGATATTCTAAAAAGTCAGCCCCGAACACCAAACTACCACTGGGCAGTGGTAGTACAAAGGGCCTCACCCCCACTCATAAATTCAGATGCTGGATTCAGCCAGTTGCTCCTTCCTGCATCCAGGTAGTAAGAAACTAAAAAAAAGATTAAAATTCCAGCTAAAGCACAGCTCAGAGAAAGAACAATTTGTTCCAGTTCTTCACTTCAAGTGTGTATCACAGCCCTCTGCATCTCTGAGTGAACCAAGCGCTGGTGACACAGAAGCTGGAAGTTCATCTTCCTTAACCATCCAGCTTGAAGTACTCTGTAAGGAATCCATATAGCATGCAGAAAACAATTTTTTTTCTGTACATCTATTTCAGTTTATTAATTCCTAAATCTTAGAACACCAGTTATTTGCTAGGCTGAGCTGAGCACATAGCCAGCATTGCTTAGGAACTACAGGAAGAGCAGCTTACCTGTAAAACCATTACTTACCTGCTGACAGTGACTTGAATAACGTGATTGTCAAAGGACAAGGCAGGAAACGTATGCAGGCATGAAGGACCTGGCTTGAAAGCTGGATTGAAGCAGTAGATGACCATTTAAAATCCTTACATTTCAGATGCACTGTGACAACAGCTGTAAAGCTCCCAGCTAGCACAGTCCTAGCTCCCAGCTTGGTTAGTGATCCAGCAGCATCAGGCCCCCAGCCCTGGTTACTGATGCTGCTGCCAATCCCACTTGTTTTAAAATGCTTACAGGTAGGGTAACAAAATATTCATGCTCTGTGAAACTGGTATTTGTCAGTGTGCATTATTTACTGCAACATTTGAAGTGAAAAAAAAAAGGTGAGGCTAGGCTGTCTGTGGCAGTCCCTTGCTACACAGGACGTGACCAAAGAATCTAAAATTTTACTGCACACTATTAAAAGTGGAAGTTTAGAAATTAATAACAATTCATATTCCACTTGTAAACTGCATTCCAAACTACAGCAAAAGCTAATATTTAGAGTATTCCAAGTGATCAAAGGGATGAATGCATTTTGCATTTAAACTTAATTAAATAGGTGTCCAAGTTCACAGATTGCTTTGGCAATCAACTTTAAAGGCCTTAATCATCTATTAATGTCTCCAGCTCATGTTTAAAGACACACGACCAAGAACTCCAGGTGTCTTTCTCAAGCTGGAGTTGTATCAGCCTGTTTTCATCGGTACCAAACACACAGGGATTCCTAATCTTAAAAGACACTCTGCAGGTTCCCCTAACCATGCTGTTCTGTTTTTTGGTAACAGCTAAGTCTGAAGGTCTAAACAAGTACCTTTGCTAACAACATGCAATAGTTGCCCTTTTCCCCTTGCATCCTTCTTTCTTCTCTTTTTTTCCCCAGAAGGAAACAAATTGTGCAACTATGAGAAATGAGAACTTAATACCTCCAAAGTGATTAGTTGTTAACAGAGTGCTTACTTGACAAGAAAGCCACTGCTACATGCAGTCTTGTCAGTTTAGGTTAAAACCAATTACGTATACAGACACATTTGATCTTCTGATATTTAGTGAGATTTGTTGTGCTGCCAGGAGTCAAACCAGCCCCATCGCAATCAGATGCACAACACACACCGGGCCATGAGCTGAACTGCCACCCGCTGCGCAGTGAGGAACGAAGCCCCACCTCCACCTGCTAGCCAAGCAGTGTGGGAACAGGCAGCACAGGTGTTGCTGCTTGCCCACCTCAAGAAGATCAAGAGACCTACGTGCTACTTCCAACTATTATTTTTTCATTTTCATGCGGTATCCAAAACAATTAATGGGAAACAACCCTCTCTCCCCCCAGCGCAGTTGCACAGAGGTGAGTACTTCAAGGAACTGAAATAACAGTATGTTCCACAATGGAACATTTCAACACAAGTATAATAGCTGCTTTGGATACACACTGAACAGCTTGCCACAAGCAGTTGCTTAATATGTATTCCTAACAGCTATTCCATATTGCTCAAGAACACAGCAAAATAACAACCGTCACTACAGAAGTACGATGGTTTAATTCAAGCATGTTCTACGTGCAAGAAATTCTCCTATACATACACTCTGTAACACCACATGGATGCAAGTCTTGACCAGCTTACACAGACAGGTTTCCAAAAGCCATTAATCATCAAACAAAAGAAAAGCTCTGTGCAACACCTTTGATAGAAGCTACAATTACAACAAAGATAAAGAAACAGAAAAAAAATTACCTCTAAGACCTCAAAAGAGTTGATCTCCAAGAGAATACTGTTGTTTTCCTGAATGGCAGTGAATGCCAGGGCAGAAAAAAAAAAATAAGAACAGTATAACCATGGAAATCTCAAGGTTTACTGCATGAGTTATCTGCTTTCTCTCTGTTCCTCGTCTGTACTCTCGAGGCATAAT
This sequence comes from Penelope pileata, assembly GCA_013396635.1. Classification (NCBI taxonomy): domain Eukaryota; kingdom Metazoa; phylum Chordata; class Aves; order Galliformes; family Cracidae; genus Penelope; species Penelope pileata. The sequence goes on from WBMW01004944.1 coordinate 1,301,248, forward strand.
TCACACAAAAAAAGTTATGACAAAATTCAAACCATCGGGAGAATTTACCCTTTCCTTTGCAAGTCTGCAAACAGTAGAAATTGCAAGCAGAGTAATGTTCGCCACATGGTCTCATCCACAGGCATCAGAGGAGGACATGCCACGAGCTGCCACTCTGTAATGCTCTCAATCAAAATCACCAGTGTGTCTCTCATCAAGAAATGGAATGCAGTGTGAATGTACACCATCAACCCCCAAGCCAAGAACATCACGGACTGAACACTTGTTACTTGGATTTTAAGTAAACGTCCTTGGGATACAAGCCACTAAAAGGCTCATCAATCACACTGTTTAATTCTTAGAAATTTCCTTTTTCAGAAATATTTTCCAAAAGCTATTCAGAAAAAGTACAGGCTGGGAAGGAAAGGGCATCAGTTTGAGCAGGCACCTTTCACACAGCAAAGAACTACTGAATTTAATTTCATAAAAGAAAAATACATTAATTAAGTACATTAGTCAACATAGAGCAACCTGCAAAGGTAGAGTTGAAAGGAACTTTTTCAAAAAGTTGTATTCTATGTGGCATTGACAACAGTTTATTATAACCCTACAACAGACATATCTGTACAGGAAACCCATTTGTTTTCTCGTATTGCCCCACAGGCTCCATTTCCCTTTGTTGCATGGGCAGCGAACTTCAGCACAGCGATGACTCAAAGCCCCCAGGAGGAGACCAGCGGATTATCAGCACGGAGTTAGGGCTGCCATGAGCAGCTCCATTTTATACACAAAGTTGCGCCCTTCCATTTTATTCCACTGAACTTCCTTGAAGGGCCCTCGGAGGTGGTTCCACTTGTTGTCCTGAAGCACATCGCCTTTGGGGAGATCCTTGCACTGACTCCGTGGAAACTGAACCATAACCTTGCTGCCACTCTCAGGACCATTACGTACTGTGATGGACAAAGATTTTATGAGTATTTTTACACTTTTTTTTTACATGTTAAATATCCTTCCACATGTATGCTGTACATTATTGCCTAGTCAGTTCCAAACATGCTGGAAACAAACGAGAAATTACCTTATGTATGTTTATTTTATGTTGTAAAAGTTTTTCCTCTTTGGATTTGCTCTCTCTGGTTTCCCACTTTCCTTCTAAAATGTTTGTTATGTTAGCACTGCTCTCAGCTAGGGGAAACCAGAGAAACACTTGACAAAAAAAACAAAGACCCTGAAGAATACACCTTACACATGCATTTGTTTTTCCCTAAAATGTCAAGATCACCAAGTTGTTGGGTTTTTTTGGTCAATTTTTAGTTCTGATGTGTTCCTCAGCATTCTATTCAAAAATATATTTTCATTCTCTTGAAATGCATCTATGAAGGATTTTTTTTCTCGTGGATTTATCTCAAATGGACAGGCATTAAGTCAGGATTGCTGTTGCTTTTATCACCAAACTCTGCAAGACTGGTGGAGGGATGGTGGTGGTCTCTGTGCTTAGATGACAGGTCCTTTGGTGCTGGTTTTGTGTTGGCGGATCATTATTTGGTTAGGGAGGTAACAATTAGCTTTCCCAAACATCACAAACTTGGCAGTGGATCAGTACTCTCCTGTAGGACCACTTCGGATTTGGGAAGCATAGGGGGTAACACATCTTATGCTCCAACCAAAACAAATTTACATTTTACAAATTTACTCCTATCTTTAGTGGCCTTTACATGCAAGTTGAGTCATGAACCCCCTGTTCATCCTTGCAGATCTTCTGTCACCTTTGCACAACTTTGTGCACATGTGAATGATTGTTCTTGACCATGAAAGAGGTGATCTTTGGAAAAAAACTGAAATCAACAAGCTCTTCTGGACCCCTCTTTCTCTCCATCCCATAGAACAGCAACCCAGGTGATTCATCCAAGCAGATCCCTGAAGAGTGCCCTGCTCTCCTTACGTCCAGGGTTGTGATCCTGTTGATTGCCTTATTCGCTTCTCTCAGGATCCTGGTTGTTTCTGCAATCTACTTTTTCTATGCCAATTGCGTGAACTACTTTCATGCTTGTCCAAGTCAAACCTGGTTTAACTATTAAGTGGCTTACTTGGCAAAGTATTAATTCTGTTTCGCTACCAATTCCATACACAAGATCTTGTTTCTAAAATATTTTCTTGGAAGTTGCCATTATTCTCTAAAATCCTGGAGACTGATTTAAGAAAAAAAAACTTAAAAACCCTTTAGAACTCATTTAAGAGTTTTGTACCCATGTGAAATAGAAAACATTACCTGAAATGGCATAGTCTCCATTGGGTGATGCTACAGTTATTGCTGACGCATTGCCAATACTCTCCACTGGCCCCAGACCAACGTGATTACTGAAACTCAGCACATGCCATCCCATGACTTTCGCGAGCTGCTGAACTGCATGTACTTGGTGCTGGGACATCTGAAAGAAGACAAGAGGTTCATCACCCCATCAGTATCTGCACACCACACAATTAATTGCATGCTGGTTTTACCAAGCTTTTTTTTGTTCTTTTGGGCAGTAATTATTTATAAAACTGATTTATGCTCTCAAGTTGCAGAGGAACTAAAACTTGAGTTGTTTTTTGTTGTTGTTGTTTGGATTTCTTTTTTTGTCTGTTTTTTTGTTGTTGGTTGTTGCTTTGGTTTTTTTTTTGTTTGTTTGTTTTTTAATTTTTTAAACATGCTATATACATCAGTTGAGCTTTGTTGTATTAGCTTTGTTGTATTTCGATTTAGACTGATTGCAGACAGAAAACCATTGTATCAAGTACATCATGCAGCTAGATGAATTTTTCATAGGAATATAGGCTTTTTTTTTTTTTTTTAAGGTATTGCTTTCAGTTAACATAAATCTAACCAAAGTGTTATAAGAAAGATTTTGAAATATTTTTTCTTGGACACGAGATGAATCTCTGCTGTAAAATACTGTCCAAATAAGTATTATGGCAAACTCAAATAAATAAAAGCTGAGGTTCTCTGGCACATGATTGTCTCCATTAGTGCTAAAGTGCTTTAAGCTTTGAGCTTCAACAGCTTAAGTTTAGAAGCTAATGTTTCTCCATATCAAAATTTAAGACCTGTTACGAGGGATAACTTAGCACCGTTAGCACTTCTCTGAAAAAGCCCAAGAACAATTCATCAAAAAGAGATACTGTCAGCAGAATCTGTTTCAGCTTGTTTTCTTTGTGTTGTGGAGTTCCATGGAACTGCAACAGGCCAACCACTGTTACTAGGCCTGTAGTTTGACTATTTATAATGGGTATTAGGGAGACTGTCACTTTGAACAGAACCAGCAGCTTGCTCCCAGCAATTAGGAAACCTCAGTTCAAGTATCAGCTGATCTATTAATGGTTGCTGCAAAGCAAACATTAACAACACAGTGTTGAAATGACAGCAATTGTGGGCTCATTGAGATTTCTAACTCTAGATTGGATTCGGTTACAGTAAGCTTCATATATTGAATAGTCTCATTGGCTTGTCCTGAAGTCAGCAAAAAACTTACTGCTCTGAGAATGTCTTTTAGCGTAAGCATAAACAAATGTCTTTTTAATGGAAGAGCAAAAACTGATTGCTGCTAGTGACCTTAGTAAAACCTGGCACTACATTTTAGTAGCAGTTACTAAAGTCGCTATACAAACATACTGAAAGTATTCAGTCATCCATCTTCCTATTGGTAATTAACTATTTCAAGTTTCTAATGTTTTCTACGTACATAAAGGTGAGATTCTCACTTGTTTCCAAAACACTAGAAGAAAAGGAAGAATAAGGTATATAAGTCTACCTGAGATAAAAGGAAATCCTGCAGTTCTTGCTCTTGATGGGACAGCGTAATAACTCTTCCATCTCTATGCACTACTCTGATTTGTTCGACTCCAATGTTCAGTTGTAGTTGAATGGATCTATGAAGACAAGACGCACATTTACTCAAATGTATGGTAACACTTCAGAAAACAGGAAGCTTGTTCTAGGAACACAGAATCCCTCCCACTAATCAACAAGAACTCTAAGATAAGGACAGTGCAAAGCCCGTGGAATACAGCAGCAATTTCAAGCATTTAAATTTCATCATTCACCGCAACATCTCCCTCTGCAGGACAACTGTACTCCACAGCAGGTTCCCAGAACTGGTCTGCTGCTTGTTCAGGTCAAGGAGCCTCCTGAGGTGCCTCACAGCTCCCTCCCTGCCACTGTGCCCATTTCCTTCCAGAGGCATGGGGGACACAATAATTACTAAAGGCCTGTTCCATCCTGCAGCCAAGACTAGAGCAACGTGTACTCTGGAACAGAGACCATGAGCTTCACCAGTGACTGCAGCCTGCACCACAGCGTGGAGACAGCCAAAGAGAACTGCTTGAAATGGTAAAGCTGCTAGGGCAACTAGTTCACCCACCTGTACATACCAGTTAATTCACTGCTGGTCAGCATGTAGGAATTCATTCCTGGAATGTGATATCTCGTATTTCAATGACAACGTGATAACAGCGTAAGTCACATGAGCTTCACATTTCAGTGCCTCTGTAACCAAGCCAGGACTGAGCACTGACTGCTCTCCATAACCAGCCCTGAAGCTCAGAGTCTAGCTGAACATCTGTGTGCTATCTCCACCTTCCCTCTCCTAAATCATCACTTTCTGCTTTGAATTCTTCCTTGAAGGAAACTGTGCTAGTTAACTACGTACTAAGTTTCTTCACCGTAAAGTGGGTGAAGAGCTTTCTTTCGGTAGCTGTTCCTTCCCACCACTCAGAAAAATACAGCACTTGTACACAAGAGAAGGGCTCCTAGCTTTCTCTTAAGACAAATTTAAATGCGTAAAACAGAACACGAACATGCTCCGCCACTGCAACATCAATTTACAACTAGAACGCATTTTCATACTTACTTGCAGATCTGCTCATATCCTTGAGAAGTTATTAGGACTTTAACACTGGATTCATAAACATCATTTATATTTGACCAGTGGGCCTGAATCTGAGGATCCTCAATACGACTAGCCAGACTGTCAATGGTTCGAGCAGTTCTAGAAGAGAAAGACACATTCCACCCAAAATAACATTGCCAATTTGCACTGTTACCTTGTTTAGAGGAAATGAGGTTAGTCTGATTTTCTTGTTCCACACACACACAAAAAAAACTTGTAGTTTTACAGAGCCATGTAGCTCAAAGTTCTGTTTCAGCATCACTCAGGTGCCAATGAAGTATGCTTGTTTACTGTGTATATCCTGCATGTATTCTGCAGAAGTGTTGATGGGATTACTCAGTATCAGCTGCACAAAGAGCACTAAAAAGGATTTACGCAATTCAAGAAAAGTAGAGACAACCATCAGCAGCCTACATCATGGCTGTCACAGGTCTCAGTAAAAGAAAAATTCAGATTTCTCTAGCTGAGTGTTGCTTGCTTGTACTTTGATATTTGTTCTTAGTACTTAAAAATAAAGAGTCAAGGAAGTAGCTAGTTTTAAGAACACACACAAAAAAATTGTCTTTTACATAATGACATATTTTCTTGCAACTTTAACAAGAAAGGCTGTGACATACCTGCGCCTCAGAAAGATATGTTTTGCCTGCTTTATTATCTTTTCCAGAAGTCCTTCGTTTGACTGCAAAGAACTGATTTCATTTTTGTCAAAAGCCTGGGGTCCTGCGAGTCTCATCCTCTTATGGCCAAAAGGTGCACTGGCTGGATGCGGCATCACTGTTGAGCTCAAGGTTTGCTTGTGACACTGCAAACACAACAATTGTTAGAAGAGGAAGTGACCAAATAACACAGAAGTAGTATGTATGCTACAATATGCTGCTTCATATCAAGTCTTTAACGTGTACAGAATTCCAGGAAGCTTACCTTTTATTACTTTATAAACTTGATAGTGCTTCATATAAAGCCAGCTTCACACCCACACTTTGCCTCCCTATTTATACAGGTGTTTTAAACATTAAGGAAAGGAGAAACCACTTTAAAACAAAGTTACCAGCTAACCAAAATTTGGTAGTATGTAGCTGCTAGTAACTCTGCATTGTATATCTCTCTAGACATACGCAGAAAAGCCAAACAAAACTAAAGAAGTATTTTAGAGATGAAATTTAAGGTACAAGTGTTCAGAGTCATGAAACCAAATTTGCAACAGAGCTGAGCACTGAACCAAAACTTCGTGAATCTCAGTTCAGGGTTTTAAGAGCTATTCCACATGACTTCATGGCGTGTGGAACCATGCTCTATAGATATGAACACTCTGGAACATGGTTTCAGAACTGCTTAGACATCTGCAATTTCTCTGTTCAGGAAGGGAGCACATCTCAACCAACTTCCCCAGGACCTTCTGTTTGAATATATGAGAATCTAAAACACTGAAGCAAGAACTGGACCTCAAACGAAGCTAAGTTATTACAGACATTTATTGTTCTCATGGATTTAGTCTGAATCAATACTCAATTTGAGTACTTGACAAACACTAATTAGACACAAAAGTAAAAAGGGAGACTGATGAGCCATACTGAAAAAACTCTTGCATGGCTTTTCTGAAGTGAGCTGCCAGGTCTAAGATTGATATCAGAACTAGTGTCCCACGAAAGCACAATTATTGGCACTCCTTGATCACCAACGCATACCAAACCTGAACAGCAGGCTGCTTTACACGAATGGATAGGAATTTACCGGCCTCTAGTGGCAATCTGTTAGTACAACAGGGCATCAGACTGCAACTCTGAACAAAAGCGAAAAAAATCCTCTCCAATACTTGACCATAAACATATTACCTCTCTGATAAGTTGATGCAAATTATGTTCCAGAACATAGAGATGATCCTCTGGACTCTGTTTTTCAGAAGCGGACTTCTGTGATTTTTTGTCATTGGAAGAGTGACATAGAGAAATAGACAACTGCAAACCTGTGCAAAGCAGATTAAGAAAAATAAAGAAATAAGGACACAGTTTCCAAGTAGGCTGTTGAGAACTTATTCTTCACCTTATATAGTGAATGTCGGCTGTAAGGCTGATGACTATCTCCAAGGAAAATAAACAGATAAATGAAACAAAAATCAAACAATGCCAGAAAGCACAGCAGCAAAAGCAGGTAAGGTTACTGTTCACTGAAGTGTTGACAGGCCAACTACTAACTCAACAGATGCATTTCACACTGATTTCTATAACTCAAACGCACACACATTAAAACAAAGAAACTCCTTCTGCAAAGACGGAATGATTTACCATCACTGAAGTTTTAAGCAATCCAGAAACATGGAAGTAGTTGTGTATCCCTTGTAAGAGCAGTGAATTCAGCAGCTCTGACCCATCTTCATCTTATTGAATTGTCCCCATTGAAGAGCATTAGCTGTAGTTCTTCAGAAAACCCATCAACTCAACTCTCAAGTTTCACCTACGTGCTGTTCATGAGCAACAACTCATGCACAGCTCCAAACTGCTACGTGCACCTCTCATTACAGCTGACAACACAACGTTAAGTACTACTGACAAAAAACCAAACCAAAATCTGTACAATAAAATATGATCAAATTAGAATTTTACTACAATTAGCAAGCAAAATGTTGGGAAACTCAAAGTCTTTGAAGAGCAAGAGTCAGATCAAACAGAATTTCAGTCTGTATTTAAGCAAGTCATCCTACCTGGGAAAGGCTGGGAGATGATCTGATTTTTCACAACAATGTGAGGAATTTGTGATTTAATTTGAACAGCTTCTCGTGACAGCTGGGCAAAGATTTCTTTACATAAGAGAACATTCTGTGCAGCCTCCAGTTTTGTCTGCCAGTGTGGAGTACCTTAAAAATATAAATTAATGTTTTCAGAAGAGTGAAGAGAAGCCACCTTTTTGTTCAGACACCAAGTATTCTGCAGCAGTCACCTGAATGTAATCGCTAGATTAATCACTAGACTGAAGAAAGGCACTCTTCAATACTTAAACACAATCTTAGTAATTTTCTTTCAGAAACTGAGTAAACATAAAACGTGGAAGGATTATACTTGGAAAGCGTCCCATTTTCAAAGCCCAAAGTTCAAATAAGAATATTCTTGTCCACTCTTCTTTCAAGCTTTATGCAAGAATTTTCAAACTAAACATCATACACAAACCCATTTTCTGAGAACATGCTCAGAACACAACATACAGCTGCTATACCTGGTTTTGACTTGGGCATAGGTCTTTTAAAGAGATTGACTGTGCCAAGGTCACCGATGTCTGGAGCTTGTTTCTGAATAGAAACCTACATGGAAGAAAAAAGTTTATTTGATATTTATTCTTTGTTGCAAGCATACAAATAACAAAACAAAACCCATGCTATTTTATTAAAGTTTCTGGCAAACCTTTATATAGGCTGATCCCTCTAAATCACTTGGGATTTGAACATCCAAAGGACAGTAATCCTCAGGTATCTTTTTATCCAGGTCAATGTCAGTGTTTTTGATCACCTCAAATGTGCCATGATGAAGAAAAAGGGAACCTAATTAAAGAAGAGCAAAGACACGTATAGTAGAATCAGAATCATCTAGGTTGGAAAAGACCTTTGAGGCCATCAAGTCCACCCATCAACCTGATCTACCATGTCCCATCACTAAACCTTGTCCCTCGGTACCATGTCCACATGTATCTTAAATACCTCCAGGGATTGGGACTGCCACCTCCCTGGGCAGCCCGTTCCAATCTCTAACCACCCTCTCCATGAAGAAATGCTTCCTAATATCCAGTCTAAACCTCTCCTGGCACAACTTGAGACTGTTTCCTTGCATCCTATCACCTGAGAAAAGAGATCAACCCCCATCTCACTGCAATTTCCTTCCAGGTAGCTGTAGGGAGCGCTGAGGTCTCCTCTCCCACCTTCTCTTCTCCAGACTAAACAGCTCCACTTACTTCAGCTGCTCCTCACAACTCTTGTTTTCCAGACCTTTCACCTGCTTCATTCCTCTTTGCACACACTCGAGCAACACCAGATCCTTCTCGTAGTCAGGGGCCCAAAACTGAATGCAGCACTCGAGGCATGGTCTCACCAGTGCCATGTACAAGGGGACAATCCCTTCCCTAGTGCTGCCTGCACTATTTCTGATGTGGGCCAGGATGCTATCAGCCTTCTTGGCCACCTGAGCACAATGCTGGTTCATGCTCAGCCAGCTGCTGACCAGCATCCCCAGGCCCTTTTCTGTCCAGCAGCTTCCCAGCCACTCTTCCCCAAGCCTGTACTGCTGCATGGGGTTGCTGTGATCCAAGTGCAGCACCCGCTGTACAGCCCTGTTGAGGCTCAAGGAGAATCATAGCTGCAGCTTCTTCATTAGCACAGCATGAACAGCTCGAAATCTGTCCTCCTTCACTGCCTACAACATGTGCCCAACAGAATCAGTCTACATGCCTGCTTTGCATCTAACACCTTAGGCCTGGTGACACTCTGTATTCACTCCTCCATTCCGTATTTGGCTTTAGAATGCTGTGCTTGCTAACCTCTCTAACTGTAATTCATGCCACAATGCATGTTCTCAGTATCAGTTCTCAGAAGTTACAGAAGAAATAACAAATCTATGCTCAGAGAAAAATACAAAATAATCCTCAATTTTCAAAAATGCTTCACAGACCAAACATGGACAAAAGCCAAAGATTCACAAGGTCTACTTGTCAGCTGAGCACCCCACAGCCAATCAGAATTGTTCTGAAAAGCAATCTTTACTAGAACTCTATATAGTTGGCCTTTAAAATCCCTTTCTAGGTTAAGGATGACAGAATATTTTCCCTAATAATAAAACAAGATTTCCTCCTTTTACAATTGTGTCTCATAATATGTCATTAATTGATGCATATTATTAAAGATATTTCATCTGCTCTTCCAGTTTAATATATTTTTTGAAAATCAAAACATTCATTCTTGGGGAAAAAACAAAACAAGATATCCTACTGTATACCTGCACTTCTGTAGCTCAGATCACCAAGAATTTTGTCTCCCACTTTTCTCAGTTTCCAGTGTTGTCTCAGTCTCAGCAGTTCAGAGTTGAAGTCTCTTTGTCGCTTATTTTCCTGGTTTTCTGCAACTGATTTGGATAACCTTTCTGCTCCTTTTAACAGGATCTGAGCTGCTCCAGCTAATGACTTCTTTTTTGAAATCAACTGTAGAAACTGAGGATTCTAGGAGGGAAAAAAGTATTAAATAAATGATTTAAAATAAATCCTTTCCAGGTTTCAACTAGGACAGAGTTGATTTTCTTCATAGTGTCTGGTAGGATGCTGTTTGGCTTAAGGAGAAAAACAACACTGATCACACATCAATGTTTTAGTTGTTGCTGAGCAGTGCTGCACAGAGCCTAAGACATTTCAACCTTCATACTGTTCTGGCAGCAAGGAGGGCTAAGAGGGCACAGGAAGCTGGGAGGGGACAGCTGACCTAAGTTGACCAAAGGGATGGCCCATACCACAAAGCATCACGTGAAAAAAACTGTAAACCTGAGGGGAGCTGGCAGGGGGAGGAGGGGGGACAGCTGCTGCTTGGGGACTGGCTAGGCACTGGTCAGCAGGTGGTGAGCAGTTGTGTTATGCATCACTTCTTTTGTGCCTATATATAAATTATTATCATTACCAATATTATTTTCCTTTTCTGTCTTAGTAAATAGTTTTCATCTCAACCCACAAGTTGTACTTTGTTGTTTTTTTTCCCCATTCTCTACCCTGTCCCACTGGGAGCAGAGAGCAAGGGAGCAGTTGTGCGTGCTGAGCTGCCTGCTGGGTCAAACCACAATGAAACCACACCTGCATTTTAAGTCTCCTAAAATTATCATTAGCAGAAGATAATTGATAGCAAATAATCAGCTTTTGCTGGATGTTGAGTAGCTTATTTAGAATCACTTTCACATCAGTATTATATGGCCATGGGAAGAACTTGGATTTAACACTTCAAGAGGCCTCTGAGATCAGCCCCCTCCCACCCTGAGCCTTCCCACTCACCATACAGCACTGCACCAGGGCACCACGTGGAACACTACCAGATTTGGTATGCATCACTCACACAAAAAAGACTCAGCGTGACAAAACAAGTGCATCAGTCACAGGAGCTGCACAAGGAGCTGCAGCATACCTGCTTGGGAGGAGGGGGGTCCTGCACCACTGGGTCCAGAGTCATGAACTTCTTATCCTTGACGATGCTGAGGACATCGTACAGCACGCACATTTCAGTCAGGGCACTCCTTAGGTTGTTCCTCACTGAGTCCCAAGGCCAGAGGGAAGGCTGAAACTTTACCAACCCTGAAAACAAAACAGAGACGCAACAAAGGTTTGTAAAAAGACAGGGTGTAAGACTCATTCTCAAAACGTACCTCAAGAGCATAAAAAAAATAAAATGTGCTATCTGGATTTCTCCCTTCCTCCACCACCAAGGTAATTTCTGGGACTCTGTCAGCAGTATTTTAGAATCATTTGAGTTGGAAGGGACCTTTAAAGGCCACCTGGTCCAACTCTCCTGCAATAAGCAGGGACACCTACAGCTAGATCAGGGTGCTCAGAGCCCCATCCAGCCTGACCCTGAATGTCTCCAGGGAACGGGGCTTCCACCACCCCTCTGGACAACCTGTGCCAGTGGTTCACCACCCTTACTATAAAAAACTTCTTACTTATATACAATCTAAATCTCTCATCTTTTAGTTTGAAACCATTTCCCCTTGTCTTGTCATCACAGACCCTGCTAAAAACTCAGTCCCCCTCTTTCTTATAGCTCCCCTTTAGACACTGAAAGGTCACTCCTGGGTCTCCCTGGAGCCTTCTCTTCTCCAGGCCGAACAGCCCCAGCTCTCTCAGCCTGTCCTCATAGGGGAAATTTTCCATCCCCCGGATCGTTTTAGCGGCCCTCCTCTGGATGCACTCCAGCAGCTCCATGTCTCTGAGGACTCCACATCTGGACGCAGTGCTCCAGGTGAGGTCTCACAGCACAGAGCAGAGGAGCAGGATCCCTTCCCTTGCCCTGCTGCCCACGCTGCTTTTGGTGCACCCCAGGATTCCGTTGGCTTTCTGGGCTACGAGAGTACATTGCTGGCTCACGTCCAGCTGCCACCCTCCAGGACCCCGCACCCTTCCCGGCAGGGCCGTGCTCTGGCTCCTCCAGCCCAGAGGAAGCTCGGCGCAGCCCCGTGACCTCGGGCCGCACACCCCTGCCAGCCGCCCCCGCCAACGGGCGCGGCCGCCCCTCACCTTCCTCATCCTCCGCCTCGCTCGGCTCGGCCCAGGCGCGGCCCGCAGAGCCCGGCTCGTCCTCCTCGGAGCCGGAGCCCTGGCTGAAGTCGATGCGCTGCGCCAGGCGGGCCAGGTTCTGGGACATGGAGAGGGGCTGCAGGTAGGTCTCGCTGCCATCCAGCCCCACCTCCTGCACCTGCTTCTCGCACGCCGACTCGATGCTGATGCGCACGGCCGGCACGCCCGCCATCTTGGCGACGGCGACCCCTCCGCGCTCTCCTACGGGTGCCGGGCGGGGCCGAGAGCGCTCGGCTCTTTCCGGAAAATTTCCGGAAAAGGAGCTCGGGAGGGGCGGGGCCCCGAGCGCCCTCCTCAGCCCTCGGGCGGGGCTGCCTGAGTCCCACAGCGCCACCGCAGCGCTGGCGGCGCACGCCTCGCTGGGCAGCGTTATTCTCGCTTAGTTCTGGTTTGTTCCTCATTCTAAAGGCAAATCCATTTCTAGTTCCACATCATCAGCAACGGCCACGCAGGAAAAGACACCAAACAACACAAAAAGTACACAATTAGTAATGCTTTAGTGAAATAACAGCTTGAATTCAGTAATAACCCATTACAATTCCCCCTTTTACGGATCTAAACCGTTGGCAGTTTACTGCTGGCATAATTCCTCTTGACTTTGATAAATCGTGTAATTAAAAACATGATAAAAATCAGCGTTTTTACTCAAAAAAAACCCAATAAATGGCCATCAGGAAGGCAGCTCAGTCGCGCCCCACCATGTGCGTCTCCCGGGGCCGGTCGATGCGGAAGAGCAGCTCGGCGGGCAGCAGGTAGCCGTGGTACTGCGCGGCCTCGGGCGTGGTGTCGGCGTGGTAGTGGCCGCCCTCCCCGTGCTGGCTGAAGCAGTGCGTGTGCTCCAGGCGCAGGTCGAAGCCCTGCCGGCAGAGAAGGGCCGTCAGCGAGCACAGAGCTCTCCAGGATTCCCACTGAGCTCCAAGGACGCTACGGCCACGGAGCAGGGAAAACGTGCAAGATGCTTGAGATGGACTAGACGACCTTTAAAGGTCCCTTCCAACTCTAAGGATTCTATGACTCTAAGCTACTAAGACAAACAATGAGGAGCCTCAGATTTCCTTTTTTAAACTGGGATTAAATCAAGCAGTCACACCAAGGAAGCCCTACTGGAAATCAGGGCCCCTTCACACTGAGTGCAAATGGAACATGCATTAAAGAAACAATCTCTGCTCCTTTTCTGAGAGCCATCCTGGATGAAATTGGGAAGAATAGTTAATAAAGTAACTGGCATTCTAGAACCATAGAATATCCTGAGCTGGAAAGGACTCATAAGGACCATCGAGTCCAACTCCTGGCTCCACAGAGCAATGCACTAAACAGCGAGATCACCCCTATTAGTGTTACACATCAAGAGGATACTGATGAGTAATGCTATGGCATTTGAATGCAAAAACACAAGAACGAACACAAGAAAGATGTGGAACTGTTGAAGCAGGTCCAGAGGAGGGCCACAACGATGACCAGAGGGCTGGAGCACGTCTCCTATGAAGGAAGGCTGGTGGAGTTGGGCTTGTTCAGCCTGGAGAAGAGAAGGCTCCAGGGAGACCTCACTGCATCCATCCTGTAGTAGAAAGCTTATAAACAGGAGGGAGTCTGACTTTTTACGTGGTCTGGTAATGATGGGACAAGGGGGAATGGTTTTAAACTAAAAGACAGGAGATTTAGATTAGCTGTTAGGAGGAAATTCTTTACTCAGAGGGTGGTGAGGCCCTGGCACAGCTGCCCAGAGAGCTGTGGGTGCCCCACCTCTGCAGGCATTCAAGGCCAGATTGGACGGGCCCTGGGCAGCCTGATCTGGTGTGCTGGAACTGAATGGGCTTTAAGGTCCCTTCCAACCTAAGCCATTCTATGATTCTATGAAACAATACAGTTCATTAACACAGGATTAGAAGTGTTTTCCGCTGTTATCTCTAATGACACTCAAACATATCCAACAAACTAACCTCAGCTGAGTGCTGCTGAACTTCCAGTGGATACAGAAGGGAATAACCCAGCTGCATCCACTACACAAGTCATATTGTTCTGCATGGATCAGCTGTCAACAGCTATTTTCCAAGCAGTCATCAGTAGATTCTGGGAAGATGCACACAGTTTAGTCTTAGGTCAAAAGCTGCCAAGTGAAGAGACAAAGTCACACCACTGAAAGTATTCAAGCCAACAGCATGTCTCATTTAACTTTGGAAAAGTAATTTTTAATTATTATTTACGACTGCATTGTTTTTTATAAAAAATTCATATTCTTGGCTGGTTTCCTGGTTACTTTTGAATAAATAGTGTTTATAATGGTGAACATCTTAATAGCTTTTGAAACTAGATTGCCTTCTATCCTGAAATGTTTGCTGTTGATTTTAGTGCTTGTGAAAGATGCTAGATATCTTTCTAATATGAGGATTTGTGGGCCTTAATTTGCATCAGCAATTGAGAAACATGCTGCACACATTTTGACACAGCGTTGTCCAGGACAGTTCCTCTGAAGGTGAGCTACATGAACACATGGCTGACCAAGCTCCCACACACTTGACATTCATTCTGTTGTGGCCAGCTGTGAATGCAAGCTGTGCTGATGGGTTTGGGATGCAAACACTTGCAACAGAACCATTAAGTTCAATCCACTATGAGCAACCACTACATTCCAGAATTGATTGGCCAAAAATCAATTCAAACAAATGATGGAAATGAGAAGCTTGTATTTCATCACACCTCCTCTGAAAGATTTTAACACAGTATGCACACACTCCTACTCTTAAAGGGAAAATCACATCCAAGACAAAACTCATTACAAGTCTCAGTTTATACTTAGAAACATGGAAGAGACTCACTGGATCCCTGGAAACGATTACGGGCTGACAAATCAGTGGAGCCTTCATTTCAAAGAATTTGAGCCAGTTATTCACATCCTCATCAGTGTTGAGAGGACAGGCAGAAAATTCTGGAGGCTACAGCAAAAAGAAAAGCTTTAATTAAGATAAAGATGCTTACACCAAGACACTTTTTCCTCTAGCAACTTTCTTTCACCTTTCTCCTCCACACTATTCTATTCAAGTTTGTTCTTGCCTTGCTGAAGAAGTTCACCCATTACTCTGTTTCTGCCAGGAATGGAAGTGACCAGAATATTGTTTCTTTCATTGCAGATATCGAGTGGGAGAACTACTGAAGTGAGGATTGCTCTCCTGGTCTATTTTAGAAACTCAATTATTAAAAAAAAAAAAAAAAAAAAGCCTGTATATGTGTATATATATGTAAGTATCATCTCAGTTCCTGTATTTCATTTTATTTCACTTTATACAGTTATACAGTTTCTCCTCTAGTTGCCCATGGACTTTAAAAGAAATGATCAAAATAATAAGGCCAAGTAATACAGCACCATTAGTTTTGTTATGTCAGTTTTGTGGCATCAGCTTCTTATTTTAATACAACACTTAAGAGTTTACAAAAATTTAAAAGTACCAAAAAAAAAGTCAAGGAAGTAAAAGATTAGACCTTGATTTATACTTCTGCTTTCAGTAGGATTAAAAAAAGTGATAAGAATTGAGAGCAACTTACCATAACATGAATCTTTGCTTTCCCCTTCTGAATGATAAATGTACCACCCATCCCAACTGGCTTTTCTCCATAGTGTTTCTCTAAAATTTGTCTCAGACAAGACACAAAGTTAAGTTCCCCAGTTCTTCCGTTGGCTTTCACTTCAATGACCTGGAGAATAAAGTGATTTCATCACTGCTATCTCCTACAGCAACAGTCTGCAAAAGTCTGTGAAAGCTGTTCTGAAACTCTCCCACACCTCTAACTCAAGATTACTTTCTCAAAACATGAGTTTCCCTCAAAACTGCTGCTCTGCATCCTTCCAGTACCTGATCCAACTTTGTATCTGACTTTCTGCTCAATGCTAGCTTTGCCTGTGAAGTCATTTACTCACACATGAAACAACAGCATAAGTAACTCCCTTCTATCCACCAGCTGGATATAAACTTTTTACAGAAGTTTATAACTTTTGGAAATAGAGAAGACTGCTCAGTTTCCATGCAGTAATCTGGTTTTTGACTGCCCTGCCAACACTGCTTTGCGCCAGCTGTGTTGGGGGCAATACTTCGACAAAATCTAGGTATGATTTATGCAAGTCAGTCATTGTACAATAACCTTAAGTCACTGTGTGTTCAAAATGGATTTGAATGGATGATTTATGAGGGAAAAGTTTTACTAAACTAATAGTGATCCCTCAACATTTTAGACATCTTTCTGTCTCCATCAATTCTCCTACTCGTTCACCAGCCACTGTTTCCTACATTTGGCTATTTCTTTCATGGAATTGCTCCTTTACTATTGTCATAGAAATCCGATTTAAGATGAATTTCCCTTCAGCCACAAGGGTCTACAAGCAAAGTCACCTTTGATCCCAGTACGCACCTTACCAGGTTGGCCCTCGCTGGCATAAAGGTTGGCCAGCAGCCCAAACTCACAGTCAGTGTATTTAGTGCTGTACTTCTCGAGCAGGCACCCTTTATCTGCAGGATTTATCTGAGCAACGTAGCTCCCATTCACAGCAGGCTTTTTGTCACTCTTAGTTTGAACAATAGGGATAAGCTGAGAAAAAGAGCGTGTAATAAGTTCAAACAAGTTGATTGGAACATGTAAGAGTCAGTCCAGTGAACATAACTCACTTATATGCAGTTTAAGCTTTGGACTACGTGGTTCATGTGCTCTTGGCAAGGTGCTTATTAAATGATCATTTTGTTGTAAACAGGAAACATCAAGCGTGATACCACTCTACTGTTTTGATACTTTGATGAAATCATTGCGAACCATCACACTTCTAGTCACTGACCTCAGCATTTACACCAAGAACCCTAGATGAAGCAGCTCCAGCTCCAAGAATGAAAGCTCCAGGAAGCTCTATGTCTTTTGCAATTGCATTTAGATCATAAACCTGCAAAAGAGACACAAATCTTTGACTGTGGTGTGGTGCTCTGGTCTGGAATTGTCATTCTGGAATCATCACTGTAAGCCCTGGATGCATTTAATTAACAATCCATCAGTATTTTGGATAATTACGATGAAAACAGGTCCCAAATCTGAACAACACATTTGATAGTAACAGATTGGACACATCCCCACCTGTTTTTCTGAAAGGGATAGTCCATGTGTATGTTCCCCTGCCATTTTACCCAAAGCCTGAAAATATTTTTATTGAAAATTATATTTGTATAAAATAAATAAGAAAACACACGGAAAAGAACATCATGTAGGGACAGATGGGGCCAGATGTCAGAAAGGAGGGATGATATTCTTGGAGAAGGACAGTAATGTCAATCTGCTGTTGTCTTGAAAATGCAAAAACAGCCAGCTGTTACAAAGAAGCATGACCTGAAATCACTGACATACAACAAGCAGTTTATAACATGCATACAAGCTCCCCTAGTTCCTTCCATGGCTCGTGTCACAGATTGTATACTTTCCATACCATCTAGCAGTTGTGGGCAGGAGAAGATGAACTATCAGCCAGCATATGATATCTTTGCCAAGATGTGTAAGATTTCCTGACATGTTCTCTAAGATTGATCCTAATGTATATTAAACATAGACCTCTGAAACCTAAGTCTCTTTCACAAGTGGAATCTTGCAGTATCTGTCAGTCCTTGGTTTTGTTTTTATTCCAACAAGATACTGCTTTTCTATTAACAAATGTATTGAAATTGCATAGCTACAGAAAAAAAACTCACTTTTTCTTTCTGTACAAGAGGTATGAGGTAAGGAACACCTCCCACATCTGCTATCCTAGGCTTTCCACAGATTCCTGGAAGAATACAATCAGTTAGCTTGGTAAAATGTTTTCCCTGAAAACCTTAAATAAGCATGCAGCCTAACACACCAAAGAACTGGTTCCTCAAACACACTTTGAGATCACTAGCATGTTTAGATAAACTGTTGCACTATTGAGAAATATAAAGACAGTGAGAAGGGATGAATCACCTTCTTGAGGTGCTTCTTGCACTACACTAATGATAGAGGGAACTCAGATGAGCAGCACAGGTGAGAGCTCTGTCTTCTAGCCAGCTCACGTCAAAGACGAGGAATCCCACTCAAAATAAGACAGTTTAACTTCACATATATGGATGGCAGCAATTTAAAACAAATGGAAGCACAGCTCCTTAGGTTCAGATAGTGATTGTCATGGATCTAAAACATTTCTCCAGCTGGAAGATAACTTCATTTCAAAACTTTTTTGAGCACACTGAATGAAGTGTATGGAATAAAACAGAATTGCAGTTATCAGTTCAGAAAAAAGGATGACGACTGCTTGAATAACCTGTGCTTGTTTGTGCATCAACTAGGAAGGAAATCCAGGAGTAAAATGTAGCTTTCCTTTCGTGCAAATTCTTTACCTGAAACACAACCTGAGCTTTCCCAACATCTTTAGAAAGAACTGCAGAAGTCTTAGTGGAAGACAGGAATGTTACATTACCTTTAACAGGAAAGTTGAAAGGTTCCTGAGTCAGATCAGGACAGTCTACAACAGAGACTTGAGCATCAGCAAAGTTTTCTTTAAGCCCTTTCTGCAAAACTGCAATAAAAAAAGTAATGGCAAAGTTATTGGCAATGAAAAATTGCAGAGAGGCTGACAAACTACTAATAGTAAGAAATATGCTTAGGCCTTATTTCAGCAAGATACTTCAAAGAACATACACTTGCCCTAAGAAACTCTACTGACTTAAATGTTGGTGCCTGTAGGTGCATTGTTTCTTGAGCAAGAGCTTGTTCAGAGAATTGTTAGTCACCACGTTAATTAAGAATTTTACAGAGCTTTTAATTGAAATACAGTAGCTGTGAAGTAACACAGATAGCCTTAAACTCCATTCAGCTGTGTGTTTTCTTCACAAGGTCAGACAGTTACCACCATGGTCAAGTATTACATGAGAAGAAAAGAGTTTTAGCTGAAGTAGCAATGGCTTTTTTTTTTTTTCTAAATACATGAAGTAGACTGCATTTGCTTGATTATGATCTCAGACTTGTCTGCAAACATCTACTGTCACAGGATATTGACTGTCACGTTTCCGTTCATGTGAAGATTTTCTGACAAGTGCCACTGGCAATACCAGGACAAGTAATGAACAGCGCTGACGATCAGCCCCAAATCTGAACTTTTGCTTCATATCAATGTTTTTAGGCCCATAACTTGCCAAGTCACCTACACAACAGGGAGGATTCTGACTTAGACAAGTTCAATGCTAGCAAACAACATCCAAATCTTCACCAGTTCTGAGTTTTCCTTCACATACAATGCTTCAAACAAGTAAAAGGTCCGATTTCTTTCACGCTTGGGGTTCTACTTTGGCAGATACCAAAAAACTGAAGACAGAAAATCCAGTCCATGACCTCAAATCAGAGAGTTCCTTATTCATGCAGAAGACTTCCCTGTGCCTTTCCTTCCTCCAGTCATAGCTGCAGCCATACCCCAATTTTCAGGAGTAGAATTACCAAGCCATTGACCACGAGGGCCAGAAGTACTCAGCAGGTTTCTAAACAGGTCTCAGTACCTTTGGATAACTGGAAAAGGACAACAAAAGTCTACGCCTTAAATTACACTTGAGAGTTTAACAGCAACAAAACTCAGAGCCTATAGGAGATCCTCAGGATGGATTTGGGGAAAAAGGGGTGAAAATCTGCTTTGCGGTCCATATTTTCTGTTACTGTTTTAAGCTGTTCTACTGCAACTACAGACGGCTTTCTGCTGAGCCCACAGGCCTGTAACAGCCCTGGCCTGACACCCCGGCCTGACAACTGCTGGGTGAGAAAAGCACTGAGAACCACCCAGGGTACTGCTGGGACCACACTCTCTCAAAGCATGAAAATAGCAAATTGACACAGATTGGGGTGAGTGGCACTTGAGGACCTCTCTGAAGTAAGATCTTTAGAGCATGTGCTGCAGGAAACAGACTAGCAGAAGGAATAGTGCCTTTCTATGAGGGCAAGGAAAGGAGAGAAGCTTTGAGCACACTTTGGAAAGAACAATAAATAAATTGTTCCCTGCAGCCTGGTTCTAAGTCAGTCACCAAAAGAGGAGCCAACTGCGTTCAAGGAAGAAGACCTGCCATGCTGCTCTGCGTCTTGGTAGGTGCATTTTGAGCAGTCCTGAAAGAGAAACATTGGCAGAAGAGGAGAAGACGTGATCCCAATTTTGTAATGAACCTTGGTTTGTAATTCTCAAACTTTCACAACCCCTACACAAATCTACAGACGCAGCAGATTAAAGGCTTTGAGAGCTTGTTTCTGTGCTCAAATATCACTGGGGGGTTTTGGAGTGGGAATTGTTTGTTTTAAAGAAGTAACAGTGGATAGAAAAACAGTGCTTTTCTTTACATCCCAGTGTGCTAACAGCAAGAACACGCTGTATGCATTACCTACACAGAGGATTTGCTAAGAGCTTTAAGGTAAGTTTGAAAAACATATTTTGAGTTTGTAAGAAGTTACAGTCTGCACGACTTACCCCCAGCAAGCTCCTCCAGGCTCGGAACATGAAAAGCAAACTTTTCGACTTTGGCCATTTCCTAATTGGTTCCGACTTCTTCGGGTTAGAAATTACAATGCAACACAGTGCAGAAGGGACTGATCTGTCAACAAGGATAACAGTTTAACAATTAAACCATGCTGTTTTCAATATGTAACTTCTGTTTCAAATTCATGCAAGAATACCCAGACAACAGTAGAATTGTTGTTACACCATCAAGGGAAAGACTGACAGCTTAAAGATCGATGCTGATTTTCTTATGTGCTTTGGAAGAAGGTGTGTCTGCCAGCTCTGCAGCTGGTTCAGAGCATTACTTCTGCTAGTCCGCATGCTTACAACTTGGTGCAGACAAAATACATCATATGCTGGATCTAATTCAAGGCACAGGTCAGTTATCTGTCCTTTGTAGACCTGAAGCCATAATGTTTTGGAAGAAAACCAGGCTTTTCTAAGCACATTAGTTGCCTCCTCAGGTCTTCCCTACCCTAATGTTTACTTTTCCAGCATTGGCTGCTGCGGACTTTCAACTTTGGCTGTGACATGGTCTCCAGCTGCTTATAGGCACGTGCTTCCCCTTCCAGAGAGGAAAAGGCCAGCAGCATGTCTCAAAACAAAAAACAGCAGCAAGTTCTGCAGTATTGGGATCTGTATGGGCACAGAGCCCTTAACAAAAAGTTTTGTTTAGAGCATAAATGTAAGAGTCCCTTTTGAAACCAGCTATATTTCAGTCAACCTTGCAGCAGCAAAGTCAGCTACTAGGGCAAACCACCAGCGCTGAGCACAAATAGCTGATTATACACTACCTATAAACCAGCCACTGCAATCATTAACTCCTTAGGCACGTGTCTGCTGTACAAAGCAGAAAATGGGTCCCACTGAGCCGGATCTGAGGCCATGGAGGAAAAAGCCAGAAATGTAATGGCATTCCCAGATTTGGCAGAGCTTTTGTTAGAAAGGATTATGATGCGAGCTAGCTGTTTATATATACTTATAGCTTCTAATAAAAATCCTAGGCTTTATGACTGTCAAAAATATTTGGGAAAAAAAACAAGAATCCACAGTCCTGTCAAGTCTGCACAAAATGGAAGAAAATAATAGAAAAAAAGGAAAAAGAGTTAGGAGCAGTCACCCAACTGAAGTCTTTGAGTTCCAAGTTCAGCCACCTCAAATTACTCTTGTAGCAAGCAGTACAGAAAGGAAGAAAGCTATCCGGGTATAGTAATTTTCATCTTTGTTGGTCTCCTCCACTTCCATGGGTGACTCTTCCCTTCTCTGACTGTGGAGAAAAAGATAAGCTGGATTTGGTGCCCCTGGCAGAAGCCTACTGTCAGATGGATTGAATAGACCCTGGGACTTTAAGTGTGCACCGAACACTTTTAAAAAAGGGAGTAATTCAGTCAGAGAAAGAGAGAAAATGGCTGTGGCAGCATTGCTTTAAATCATTGTCATCCCTCCAAGAGCCTTTTGTCAAGTCCAGAAGGATGCTGTTCCTAGAGACACCAGCTGAAAAACTCCTGAAATAAATCTGGCGTTGTGCAAAGGGCAGAGGAGAGGCTTGGACGCAGCCCAGTCGGGGCTCAGATGCAACACTGAGACCACCACCCGCTGCTTAAAGGAGCAAAAGTGTAGTCAGCTCACCACAACCACAGAAGAGGGAAAGACTGGAAAGAGCTCAGTTTACCGTAACAACCTCGATCCGATTGCTAGCTGGCCGTCAGCCTGGAAGGAAGCAGAGGGAAGGAGATCAGTGAGTCACCAGCACAAGGACAGCATTTGCAGGGGAGTTTGAGTGGTGTGGGAGAGCAGGAAAGGAGAGAGCAGGGAAGGAGACAAGGGGCAGCTGAGGTCCGTGGTGGTGGGACTGCAGCGTGGGGAGGCACCGGGTGAGCAGAGGCAGCTTTCAAAGAGGTGTTGGTGAGTGACAAACACAAACGCTAAGGAACAGTGAGATGATCAGGAAGAGGTGCGGGATGGCACAGTAAGAACAAGAGTGTAAAAAGACATTTTAGTGTTTCTTTTCCAGGCAGGAAGACAAGGTCAGAGCGTGGTCAGAGCCAGGAGGACGCAGCTGGACGGGAAGCGTGGTAAAGGGGCAGGGGCTGCTCCGTACCAGGACCTGGGTTAAACCCGGGCTGAAGGGCAGAAAGCAGAAAGGAGAAGTCACCAGCAGGCTAAAAACGGGCCAGGGTGGGAGGAACAGAGTACCGGAGAAAATCTGGAGCCAGCAGCCAGCGAGAGTTCAGTGGTGACACCAAGAGAAGGAAAACGCCCGTGGAGGTGCCCGCAGAGACCGCGTTCCTCCAGGGGAACGATGCGGGAGGCCGAGAGCGGGACCCGAGGGCAGCCCCAGGCACAGGGGGAAAGCGCTGGGGAGAAGCGCCGGAGCCGCCGTGGAGAAGCCAGGAGGGGTTGTTGGGCCACGCAGCTGGGGGAGGGCAACAGGAAAGCAGCCGCAGCTCCTCTCCCGACACACAGCCGGCAGCCAGACCTGCAGCACGCAGCCTCCGGGGTCCCGCAGCGCACAGGGGGAAANTCGGGTGGAACCCGCGGACAAAATGTCCGCCTGGAGCTGGGGCGCGGAGAGCGCTGCGTGAGGCGGCCGATCGGCGGTGACTCGGACGGGGGGTTCCCTCAGGGATCGGAACGCGGTGCAGCGGCTGTGCGGCCGCTCGAGCAGCAGTGGGGGCACGAGGGCACCCTCTGCCGCTGTCCCAGCTCTGCTCGGGCGGGCTGAGGCTCTGCTCTGGTGCTGGCCTGGGGCTGGAGCTGTATGGCCTGGAGGAAGCGGGTCCTTCCGCTGTGTGCGGGCACGGTGCTCAGTCCCACAGCCGTTCGTTCTGGCATCCGCTGCTGCTGGGCAGCGTGCATCGCTGGTGCTTTCAGACTCTTCACTGTTGTACAGTGCTGCCGTCATCTCCCTCNGGAGCTTGTAAGTAGGAGAGGGACTGATGCTTTACATGGTCTGGTAGTGATAGGGCAAGGGAGAATGGCTTTAAACTAAGACAGGGGAGACGTAGGTTAGACATTAGGAAGAAGCTCTTTACTCAGAGGGTGGTGAGGCCCTGGCACAGTGCCCAGAGCTGTGGGTGCCCCATCCCTGGAGGTGCTCAAGGCCAGGCTGGATGGGCCCTGGGCAGCCTGAGCTGGTGGGGGGCAGCCAGCCCACGGCAGGGGTTGGAGCTGGCTTTGAGGCTGCTTCCAACCCGAGCCATTCTGTGATCCTTACCATACTTAGGCTGTCTCCTATCTCCCTGAATGTGTGCAGTGAACTATACTCCAAAACTTGGAACTTGTAACCAAACAACTGAGCACTTCAGCTGACTTCTCCATTTTCAAAGGCTAAATGGCATGTAACTACACTGGAATATTACTGGGTCTGGTAGTAGGCTTAGCATGTGAAAACTGCCAGGGTGCAGAGCTGTGGAGATGAAGTAACTCGAGGCTTTTACGTGGTTGAGGGCCAGTTCTGCTGCGTGTTCCAGTCCCTTTTAAATAGCCTTGGACATCTGAAGGGGTGGATTGGGTTAACAGATTGAGCTGAAAACTTACTTTTTGTGAGTGAAACGTTCTGGAATCATCCCTACAAGGTGCTGAACAATCTGTTGTAACTCTGAAGTTAGCTTTACTTTAAGCAGGGGTTGGGCCACAAGTGCTGTAGAACAATTTAGGTCAGTAAGTTTCTGTCTTGAGATATGTGGCTGCAACATAAGTGTTTCTCTGGAGGGGATGGAGGGGGTTTGTTGCCAGATTAACAGAATTTTCTGTAGTAGTTTGAATGCACATTATTTTTTTTTAGGACAGATTGAGACATGACTGATACAGATGAATCCCAGGCTTCTGAGTCTGATTACCCTGATGCGCAAGATCTAATACCCACTCAGCAGAAAAAAACATCTAAGAAGCGTAAACATGCCACGAAGAAACGGAAGGACTGTTCACGCTCAAGGCAGAAGAATGCCACTCCTGAGGAGTCTTCAGATGAGAGCAGTAGTACATCTAAATCTTCAGCTGAGGTGGACAGCAGTGATTCAGAAAGGTGAGTTCTTGTCTCCAGTTCCTTTGAATTTTTCATGTACGGAACTTAATGATACATTGTGAATGTGTACTTTGTGTTGAAAGTAAATCTTCCTTTTTCAGTGCCCTTTCTGCTGCCAGTGAGTACCCTACTAAGTGCTCGGCCCCACCTTCAAAGCGAAAAAGGAGATCACAGCCCTCAGGGCGACAGGAAGCAGCTGATGCAGGAGTGTCTGACAGTGAGAGTTCAAGTTCTTCTCTGTCCCCTCAGACTCCAGTGAAACCATCTGAAACCTCCAAAGAGAAGAAATCCAAGCTTAATTTGAAAGCCATTTTTGCCTATCACTTCAGGGGCAAGAAGTTTAAAGCTGCTGCACACCGAAGGTACAGGGGTGGAAAACGGAAGCCAAAGGGAACCCCTGGGCACAAACCTCTGCCTCCTGGGAGGCCGCCCATGACAATCTCATCGCAAGAGCGAAAGAAAAGGCTCAGAGATCAAGGTTTTGAGTTCCCTTTTGTTGAAAAACATTATGGGATGAAACATATCCCCTTAAAGATGGTTCTTGACTATGAGGTGAGCCTTCTGTTTGGTGGGAGAAAAGTTGTGGTTTTCAATTTATTTTAAAAACACTGAATGTAAATTGGCTGTGTTTTGCATCTACCCAATGTGCTACAAAGAAAGAAGTCTAGTTTGACTTCTGTTACACAGGACATTTGCTGGTTTTTGTTGGATTTCTTTATGGGGGGAAAAAAACCAGCTGACATAAGGGTGTCAATTTAATAATACAATTCAGTTGATATGAATGCTTTACTTTGCTTTATAGTAGTATTTAAGATCTTGTCGGATGTGTTTTTTCTTCAGCAAGCAGCTGCAAAGGGATATTTCCAGTATATTGAAAAGCTCAAATATGAAGAACACCTCAAAAAGGCTTTAAAGGCCCTTGAAGCTAGTGAAGATCTAGAAAGAGAATGTCTGGCAGAACGGAAACACAAGTATTTAGATGATGAAGGCCCCATTTCTCCTATCCAGGAGATGAAGTAAGTTCGTGTTACATTTATGCTGTATAAAACTTGCTGGTTTGCTTTCAGCTGAAATGCCAGTTTGTGTATGTGCAGCATCACTGCCTTTATGAACAGGTAGGTGCGTGGTGTTCATTGTCAAAATACCTCATAGGTTTTCCTCTAGTCAGTATTAGATTGTGGTGGCTTAACACTGATCTGCAGAGCAGCACCATGCTGTGCTCTTTACTCCCCATCCTCAGCAGAGAGCAAATAAGATAACAGAAAGCTCATGGCTTGAGATAAGGATGGGGAGATCGCTCACCAGTTACTGTCACAGGCAAAACAGACTCAGCATAGGGAGATGAGGAGTTATACTACTGATAGCAGGCAAGAGCATTGAGAGCTGAAAGCAAACTGCAAACACCTCTCCCCATCCTCCCTCTCCTACCTCCTGTCCCCGAGTGGTGCAGGGATTTGGGGGCTGTGGTCAGTCCACAACGCTTTGTCTCTGCTGCTGCTCTGTGGTCACTCTGTCCCTGCTCTGAGTGGGCTCCCTCCCCTGGGATGCTGTCCTTCCTGAGCTGATCCCATGCAGGATCCCCCCAGCTGCCAAGACCTTGCCACTTTAGCCCAATACATGTATATGTGGGGTGACCCTGCCAGCAATTAAGCACCTGCACCCTATTCCCCATGAGGATAAGTGAGAGAATCAGAAGAATAAAAGTGAGGAAGATCTGTGGATTGAGATAAAGTGAAAGCCAGGAAGCACAGGTGATGCCAAGGCAGTCACTCTGCACCCTCTCTAAGGAAACTGATGCAGAGCCAGTCCCTGCTCCAGTAACTTTGGGAAAACCAAACCCCCAGATTTTGTTGCTGAGTTTGGTATGAAAGTACGAAATATCCCTTCGGTCATTTCAGGTGGGCTGTCCTGGCAATGTCCACCTCCTGCCTGTTGCTCACCCCTAGCCTGCTGGCCTCAGGGTGGGGTGAGCAGAGCAGTGGGGAAAGGGAAGGCCTGAAGCAGTGTTCAGCAATTTCAATCAAATCCAAGACAGCACCATATGGGCTGCTATGAGAAAAGCTAATGTAGCCAGATCCAGTACAGTCTGCCACACTGACAGCTGAAGGATGCAGGAGGTGGTACAGTTGTATTCAGTAAAAGGATCAACAGGGTAGCAAGACTGGGGAGCTGAAGACCTTGTGAAGGCACAAACCTGGTCCAGTATTGCTCACTGCAGTGGTTGGTTGCTTACAGAAATTAACAGTGCATTAGGGTGAACCTCTGAAATGACAAACGGTAACTTGCTCTCTTCTACAGAAGAGAAGACACAGAGCTCTGTAGGAAAAAAATGCAAAGTGGTTCATCCAGAGAGGCAATTCTTTATATGGAATAAGTACTGGAAAACTCCCAGAGTTTGGGAGCTGGTTGTCTCTGGGCCACTTGTTGAAGCCATAGGACAAGTTGTTCATCTTCCTGGGAAATTCTGTCTTGATAAAGAGAAAAATGTGAATCATGGTTGGAAATTGTCCTGGCAGTGTTGGTGGTTAGGATCTAATTCCAGAAACTCTTGAGAACAAGCTCTTGTAGTAGTAGTATCTTAGACCTGTGAGCTGTAGCATTTCCATGTGCATTAAGAGACACTGGGGCAGGAGAACAGCTCAGGTTTGCTAGGCTACCATAAAAGCACAGAATTTGATTTGAATTTTATGTATTTCAGTGATGATGATAACTGCTTGGGCTCTGATAATCAAGAGGACCTTGATGTCAGAGTAGTGGTGAGTAAATATTCCTTACCTTGGAAAATCACTATAACCTTTCTCTTCTGAGGTTAAAGAAGTGATGGATGGTGTTTTGAGTACTGAATTCTTGAGCGTGGATCCAGGGTTAACTGATAGCTGTGATCCTGGTGCGTAGCACAAACAGAAGTTGCTTGGAGAAGAGTCCACGCTCTCCTCGTAGAAATTATGTTGAAATCTACAGAAATTGTGTTCTCTGAACCATTCTTAAGGCTTGGAAAGTTACTACCAAAATCTTACTGAAGTGTTTCAAAACTAGGTGTGTGAGTACTGTTCTTTCATTGGCTTAGGACAACAGCTGTTTCATTATAAGCAGCGAAATTCCCAACAAGAAGAAATCAAAGGCGGGAACAAAACGTGCCAAGTCAACTGGAGCGGTGAAGTAGAGAAGGAAGGTTGTGTGCTTCACTTCAGTGAACAGAAATCCAGCAAGTGAGGTGGCAGCAGTCGCTCCTGAGACACCTTCTTACGGCCTGCTTGGTCTAAAAGTTGGTCTGAAGTCACTGCTGAGCTGTGAACCAAGCAACCAACTGGATTTGGTTTGAGGTGAGCATACTGGGCTTGTTTGTGTCTGAGACAGCTGCAGTCTGTGTGCTTGTTAAGCACTTCTCTTCTGTGCTGTCCTGTATCAAGTGCCTAATATCCTTGATTCGGTGGCTGGTAGTCCTGCTGCAGTGCTGTGTTCTACAACTTGTGTAACCAATGGATCACAGAGTTACAGAACTAAGGAAAGTTGCAAAAGTTCCAAATTTTGAATGTTAGCAGCAGCATGGTATAGAAGAGTGAGTGCACACATACATAGGTACATCCACGTTATGGAGGGAAACTTAGATCCCTTTCTCTTGTAGCTTTGTGAAGGAACCTTGAGGTTTCCTTACTGCAGCTTGGTAGCTCTGAGAGAGGATCTCATTTTATGAGAGATACTTGAGGCATTGTTCCTCAGTATCTCAAGGAAATGCAGGCTATATGCAGGAAATAATTTGAGAGCTGAGCAAGGGTTAAATACAGAATTGAAGTCTAATGCAAATCTGTATGTTTCAACAATAAAAAAGGCAAACATGGTTAGCTAGCTGCAGCAAAACTCGTGCAAAATCTTCTTGATACATTTGAATGATGATCAGTTTTTTTATGGTTGAGGTTGTCTATTTTTCAGTGCAGAATAACGCTTCAGAAAATTAATTCTCTACTCCCAAATCCAGTGTAATAATCTGAAGATCTGAAACAACGAGCAGCATACTTGGAAGTTCTTTTTGCCTTCTTGCCCACCTTAGTCCAGAATGGGGTCTTGTGAACGTGGCCAAGCAGAAGGTGGAAGCTCTTTAGGATGACAGTGTTTAAGAAGTGTTGCTGCCGTTGTGAATTTCCTTTCTCAAAGATGTTTTACACAGTTGGAAACATGACTGGTGTGTGTAGAAGTGATAATTCCTGGATCTGAAAGCTGTCTTGATCATGGTAGAAATAAATCAAAAGCTTTAGTGTTAGGGTTTATTTTTTGTGACTCAGCAAGATGTAAATAAACATGGGGTGCCTCCCTCCAGTATGCTGTAGCAGCCAAATTGCTGTGAGCAGCAAACTAACAGCTATGTAGCAGGAAAAGGTTGTCTCTGCTGGGCAGGGATGTTGTCAAAAAGAGACTGCTGATCTCTTAGCATGAGAACTTGCTACAGTTGCTCAGTATAAAGAGAGTTGGTGAAGTTGCACTTGGACATGTTTGCAAAGGAAGTTTGAGGTTTCCCTGTTGCAGCTTGATAGCTCTGGGGAGTAAGACTGCAAAGGTCTACTCTTCAGTAGTTGATCAAATTTAATAATGGTCCAAAATCAATGGCTAAATGAAACTGTCTTAGGCATCTACCTGAGAAAAATACTCTGTATGGCTTAGAAAGACTCATCCTGGATCTGGGAGCGAGGTTCTTGCAGGGGAAGGCATAGTGAGGGGGGATGTGGATGCTCATTCTGCAGTTCAAGTGATGAATTTTTCTGTTCAACTGCCGAGTGACTCAGAAATGAACTCAATTTCTATTCTGATTAGAACTGGATATACACACCTGAAAAACAAGTGTACTACGGCTGCTAAATTGATTGCTGAAAAATAGCTTTTGGCTGTGGGAATCTGTGGTGGTTTGACTGTATTTGATGGATTTTATCCCTTTAATTTTTTCAGTTTGCTGCTTTTGGATGATGAAATATTGGTCAGCTGATGTGAGAGCTAAGATGCTACTTGGTATGCAGTTGCTGTTTCCTTCAGGTAGCTTTTTCTGTTTTACTTCACAAAATGTTTTTAAACTATTTTGTAATTCAGGTCAAAAAAATTGCATTTCACTGCTTTGTGCGAAACTGTAGGATATTAAGATCAATGCAACACCTTGTATCAGTTTGACCAAAATTAGAGCCTGCAGCCTCTGCCTGAATGGAAAATAAAACACTGATTCTTCAATACCTGTGTACTAGAGGCAGTTTTTGTCAGAAGCTGCACATGGAAATACTTGTTGCACCTGGTGTTGAATGCTCCAGGGCATATTAACCAACAACACACCTGATTGATTTTTGGATGCTGCCCAGTGTTTTGTATGCTAAGAAGTTGGAGAGCTGCTGGTGGTGCTTCACCCACAGCCAGGCAGCTGCAGCTTCTGATCGCTTCCTGTGGGAAAAATTCATCTCAGTGCATGTCTTATGGAAGAACAGGGGGAAGGAACATCAGGAGGAAGTACCGGACATACATTGCTGAAGCTGTGGAGCTTCTCAAGAAAGGATGTTCTCAAATCTCTGCCTCTTCAGGAGGGTCTGGGAAATAGCGTGGGAGAAAACCTTATGTAGGGTGACTGGATAGGAAAAGGTTTTTAACATGGGAAGCCAGGGGATAGAGCTGCACAAACCATGAAAGTTTACAAGAGCGTACTTCCTCGTGAGAGGCTAGGAACAGGGCATCTTCCTGCCTGTGCTGCAGTGAGGGCACTGGGCTGGGTGGTGTGTCAGCCTGGCGCAGCGTAAGCTGTTCTAGGACAGTATCTGGTCCTGAGCTTTTGGCACAGCTACTGCAGTCATAATTGTACCTGTCTCTAACAACAGAAGGCACAGTCATGGAAGGTGACAGTTAATAACAGGGTAGGTATATAGAAGACTGAGAAATATCTTCAGTTTTCTTTTTGTGTGTGCTGCTCAAATACTTTTTCAAACACAGTGGAAAATAAGAAGAAAGCTGATGCATTCAGTTCATCTCAGCACGTGTTCAGTTTTTGTCTGGTGCTGTAGACAAAAAACCTGGAACCTAGTGCTTAGAAAAAACCCTTCTTCGCAACCCACAGCTGATGGACGTATTGGCTGTGTTACTTATATGAAGGGACAATGTTTGCATTTATTCAAGTAGTAATTAATTCAAATTCTGAATCTAGGGCATGAATTTTCTGTTACGTTTGTAGAAATGTAGTCCAGTTGCATTGTTTCCTTCCTAGATTTTGCAGATGAATGTCCCAGCTGCAGCAGTGAGCAGCTGTAACTTCTTTGGACTGCTGGAATTCTTACAGCTGATGTACAAATTTATTTCTTCAGGGCACTCACTTGGAACACCTGAGTTAAGAAGGTAAGCTTAGTTTGTGTTGAGTTTCAGCATGAGAGAATTAGAATTAATATTTTTAAGTACTGTTTCTATAGTAAGTAATCAGACCATGTGCAGTGTGAGGCGTGTGTACCCAGCAGGGCCTTCTGCTGCTGTGCTCATGGAGCAGTGCTGCAGTCTTACAGCTGCTGGTGTCACTGGTTTGCAGGTGGGTGTGCTGACAGCTGGTGTTGCTGTAGAAGCAAGTAGGCAAATCTGTTTTGGGGGAAGCTTGTCAAACACAACAGTGAAGAACTCTTGAATAAGTTGTAAAGTGATAAAAATCACAGGGAAATTGGCCTTGTTTCAAAACATTTCTGGAAGTGGGGGAGTATTTGAGGAGGCTGGTTTCTTCCTTGGTGGAGGTTACTGTGTGAGGATCATAAGCTCCAGGCTTAGCTAGTTAGGCACTTTTTTCCAGAGAAGAGTATTTCATTCTGTAACAGAAACCCAGGTATCAGGAGGCAGCTGGTGATGTGTCCACTTAATAGTTAATTGGCTGGGCTTTAAAACAGAAGCTGCTCTGCAGGCACTGCACAGGGTGAGCAGTTACGCCTCGTTATTCAGCACACAGACACAGCTCACCGTGTGTCTCAATCGAACAACGTGGCTAGAGGAGCAACAGGTTGTGCTTTCCTCACTGTAAAGCTGATTGCAGTGGTGACAATGAGACCTGTAACAGGCTTATGGAGTGGAAGAACTATGCGAGCATGGTTCAAAATGTAGCTGCTCCTAAAATCCCGAGGATTGATGTGTTTTGCTTTTGACCTCTGCATCCTGCCTGCTGAAGGAAGTGGAGTTGGCAGGTAGAAGGAAAACATGCAGTACTGCATTCCTGTAAATGGTTTATCAAAGCACACTTGGAAGCTGTCTTAAAGTGGAATCTTGTGTTTTCTTTACGTCACAGTGCCGGCTGGCTTGCTTGCATCTCCTGTGCCATAATGCTTTGATTTCTTGATTGCAGGTAGATTCTGGTGATAGTTCTCTAATGGACTGGGCCATGGCTCTGATCTCAGAATAAGTGCTTATTGAATATAAAAGTACCTCAGTCTTGAAATTAAAATGCTGAAGAACTGTTAATCAGATATGATTTACTCTTTTTTTCAGCAAGCCCACCTGACAGTCGAGACCAAAGGAACACCTTGGTGAGTTGGTATGATGCCAGGTTCCTATAACCATGGTTAGTGAGGGTCAGATGTCAGCCTTCAACTCGCTGAGCCCACACATTGCTGTTCTTTCTTACTGAGCATTGCAGTGCTGCTGCATCAGAGAAGCTTATCTTCCTCCAATCCTGAGGAAGTTCTGAGGAAGTTGTTGTGATGATTGGCAAAATGTTCAACTGCTCTGAAGAGAGTGAGTGAGAATGGCCTTTCTGAACAAATGTGCTACAGGAGTGTTCTTATCTTGCTTTACACTGGGTATCCATTCCGAATAGCTAACGTGCAGCATTTTGTCAGGGAGTAGAGATGGTGACAGTTTTATTAAATAAAATAACAAATATGTCAAATAGCAGGATGGTTTTTAATACTCGGACACTGTAGTAGCTTGAAGTGTGATTGCAGAGCGAGGTTATCAGAAATGTTGGTGGTGATTAGAAATCACTGCAGTGCTGCTGCGGGTTCTGCTTGCTGGTGTGCATGTCATCTTGTAACCCTGCAATGGTGCTGCTTTTTCAGGTGGCATGTAATTAGAGAAAAGGAGAGAAGACAGACAGACAGCCAATTCCAGAAATAGGAACTCCCTTGTAGTAGGTATGTATGCCATCTGAGGTTCTGCAAATTCCTTGCTGCATGCAGGGCTCTGGTTTTCCATGACTATTTACCACATCAGGCTTACTGCCCTTGGGGTGTTTCAGGGACTTACCTCAGTGCTACATCACTGTATTTTAAAGTAGCATCCACTTTTAGTCCACCAAGTGGAGATTTTTTTTTTTTTTAACTTTGATTTGTCCAAAGAATGCGCAAAGATTTCTCAGTCAAAAAGCAAGTGATGAGCTTAACTTCATACCTGAGCTTTACTTCTAAAAGTAAATTAACACTTGAGAGAAGTTGCAAGGAGAATTGTTTCAATAAATCTTGTAGTCAGTTCCCTCTGTTTTCTACCATTCAGGTAATACTAACTTTTAATATTAAACCCTTGCTGGTAAGGAGTTACTACTGCATCTTCCCCAGCTGTTAGGGTAATGTTTCCCCTCCCTTTTCCCCCAAACATCTTGAAAACAGTAAAAAGAGTAAAAAGGCACGGAGTAGGAACTGAATGTTTTCCAGTCTGCTTGATTTTTGTTACATTATTTCTGGTAACAGAATGCTGAGGTCTATCCCGATAGGATCTCTTCTGTAGGTTCGTGTCGTTGGAAACGCCTCACAGAACAAACTTGTGGTTTAGTTTGACCCATGGAACTACCTGTTAGCTCTGTGGGATACGACTACAAGACAGATCTTAATGCTCTCTGTGAGGAGTGGAAGTAATGCCTTATGTTCTCCCTCAGGTACTGGCTTATGCATGTGACACAAATGAAAAAAATGATTCAAACGGAAAAGCTTGGTAAGACTGAAACAGAGATGGTGTGTTCTGAGATGTTAAGTACAGCTAACATGGTTAATCATATGGGCTGAACTTATTCTTCAGCCAGACCTTTGTAAAGGTGGCAGGCTTCTTTCAGGGATTTTTCCTGGTTGACTTGAAACAGACGATTCCCACTTTAATCCTGAAGTGATTTGCTGTTCCTTGTTGTGATGGCTATGGATTAAAAAAAAGTCCAGCCCTGTGATACCTGTCTGGTCCTGAAGTTACTTTCTAAACACGCTGAATTTTTGTTCTGTTATGTATTCGAGCAATATTGCTTTTCTGTCTTGAAGCTTCCAAGTCTTAATTTCTGAGTATCTCAGCCAGTTTACTATATCCTGTTAAAATTCCTGGGTTCTGTTCTACAGAATATAGTTCTAGAGAACATAGTTTAAGGTAAAACAAGCAAATACTCTGGAAAAAGTATGAAACCTTTGTGCTGGGGGGATATAAAATACTTGGAAGCATTGTGAGGCTGTCACAGAATCTCTTTTCCCTCCTAGTTGCATGGCAACTTCTGTGAAATGGGTACATGATTTAATCACTAAACACTAACTGGTGTGCAGAGCTTGAACCTTAGCATGCAGCTGGGGTTAAGAGCTCCTGCGCCTGTTGCACTGGATGGTATCTGCAGCCAGCAGCGTTCTTCTGGTGGGCTGTTCAAAAAGCAGTGCTACAGCAGTTCAGCACTTGGCATCGTTGGTTTTCATTCTGCTGTGGCTGTTGAACCTGGTATTTCTGCTGATACAGTCTTTGCCCTCTTCAAGGATCTGAGTGCGCTCCCTTTATTTCATGCATCACTGCTGGTTCTCCCTGCTGTATTCAGTTTGTGTCTTTAAACAGGGGCTCTGGAGTAACATGGTCAGCTTGCTGTGCTCAGTGGAGTAGCTGTGGGAGAGGAAGCAGCCTGTCTGCCAGGTGAGCGCCCAGTTACTTGTCAGTTCAAAAGTTACTTGTGTTGGGAGGCTCCATGCAACTTTACAGAAGTTTAGTTGCTAATTTATGATTCTAGATCAAAACTTCAGTAAATTGTCTATTCAAGTATAGAAGTCACAGTCTAGTAGCACAGTCCTGGGCAGTGATCACCCCAGATCCTGGCAGATCTCAGCAGGCTGCCTGCCTGCAGGCTTGTCTTGTGTGTGTAGAACTGGAGTGGATGGCACAGCGACAAGCGGTGATTGGTAGTGCTGGTTTCAGAAGCAGTGACTGATGGTGGCTGTGATGAGTTCTTTTGTACTGGGAGCACTGAAGGGATATCCAGCCTCCTGGTACACGCCTTGCCTTAACTTAAATACTGGTGTGATTTTGAGGGTCCTTCAGAAGAAAGGGTGGGAAACTTAAATCTGGGACTTGAGCCAATCATTTAAGTTGGTGGTAACAGTGAAGGGAGAGA
The DNA here is from genome assembly GCA_013396635.1 of Penelope pileata. NCBI lineage: Eukaryota > Metazoa > Chordata > Aves > Galliformes > Cracidae > Penelope > Penelope pileata. Next base: position 1,336,320 of record WBMW01004944.1, read on the forward strand.
GCTGGTCATTACCAAGGCTGCTGGGATGGTGCTGTTCCTGGTGAGCTGTGGACATGACCACAAAGCGAGTCCATCAGACTCTTCAGTTGCCGCACTGTGTGGCAGTAAGTCTGCTGGGAACAAAGCTTTTAAGTCAGCCACAGCCACAGTGCTCCCTTCTGCTGTCAAGGGGAGTGAACAAGTTCCTGCTGGATGCTGGGCAGCTCTAACTCTCAGGCTGCTGAGGAACCAAAGTGCTAGCAAGAATCTTCAGCTGTTAATTCTGGCTCCAGAAGCTGTTGGTGACTGAACCGTCATGCATACACAATACAGAGAACAGGAGGGCTACTCCATGCACTTGGCATCCAACCTCAGTTTGTTTTAACTCTTCATTTAGCATCCTGACCACACGTGACTTCTTAGCCCGCACTGTCTGCTGCTGAGTCACTGAATGTCAGAGGGGTGAGAAATGACACCTGAGTGCTGCCAGAGCAAGTCTGAAGGTAAGGTGCTTACCAAAACTGCTGGTACTGAAAAAAACTCAAGGTCACTTCAAAGAGGGTTTGCATGGCTGAAGAACCAGCAGCTCTTACGCAGTGACCGTATATTGAAATCCTTTTAGCAGGATGCTGTAGACACTTTGTGTGTTCTGTGGTCTATTTATGAGGAGACACAAACCTTACTGTGTAAAGCTGCTTAGAATGAAACAGGATGTGTATCAGCTACTGCCTGGTCACATTCTTGAGGTGCTCAGGTAGAGAATGCTACTTATTTCATCCTGGCTCCAGTTAGCTGATGCAGTAACAAAGTGGAACAGAATAGCGGTGGGTTCAACCTCTGCTGGCATGCCACCAACATCTGCCTCTGTTGTAGGCCAACATAATAAAACAGGAGGCATTACTTCCAGAGCAGCCCTCAGCCCCATGCTGTGAAGTTGGGTTGCTTTGAGCTATGGGAAGTCAGCAACTCCAAGTGCTTTTTCTCTTGAGTTACAGTGCTGATTGTGCTTTTCCTCTCTCAGGTCCTGATGTGATGTTGCTGGAAGGTTGTTGCAAGGAAGAACAGAACAGCTCTTATTGTAATAAATTAAAAATATTCTTACTTTCCAAAGGCTATCAGTTGTTTTTCCCTACTTCCCCCTTGCTGAAATCAGTGTGCTAGAGAAGGGGCTGTTTATTCTGTATGAAATATCACAGCATTTAAATAAAACTGGCTGAAGGCAGCAGCTGCAGCCCAGTGTTATTTGCTATTGCTGTCCTGTAACCAGGGCTATGCCCTGCATTCATTTCTCTTCTTTCTGATCATGTTATGAGAATGGAATGAGTGATTGATTTACCATTTCTACCGATCACTAGGAGAATGGATAAGTTTCGATAAACTTATTTAAGTTTGGATAACCCTTATATCACGCTAGGAACTCCAGTTTTCTTAAAAAGTTTTATTTGAGAATGTTTTACACGATGTATATTACAAGTTGGGATATGCTCTCAGTGGAACACTAATGCACACCACAAGAGGCTTCTTGCAGTGTCATTCCACTCAATGCTGTCTGCCGCACACCAGAAGTAGTTACTTTCTGGGGTGGTATCTGTACACCATTACCTTGGGAACTACACAGGCACATAATTAGTTCAATGCAAGCTGAGCTCTTAACAGCCCTTTTGAACTGTATCAACATGAGCATGCTGTGTTCCAAGGGTTCTGCCCATCAGGGTGTTTTCCCTGTCTTCTTGGCTCGAAGCTTTTCCAGCATTTTCTGCAAATTATGAAATAATAACAGCATAACTTTAGAAGTGGGCATACTAAAACTATGGTATATACAACTGAGGTGTACTGCTCCTCTATGACCTGACCACCTGTAACAGTGTCAGTCTGAATAATGGGGCAGGTGAGTTCAGTGACTGCCACTTACAGAATGCTGTTCTGCTAATTCAGGAGCCTATGAAAGCAGAGCAGGCAGAACAGACATCCCAGAGAAGCACTAAGCCTGCTGAGGCCAAGCAGCACTTGGATAATGCTCCCAGAAATACGGTTTGACACTTTCTATCAGTTGGATCCCCAAAGAGCCCTTTCATTTGACCTCAAGTCACTGCAAGAGCTCAGTCTCAGGCTGATGCCCTGTAGAAAAGGATCTCAGCTGTGAGAGCTGCCTTGTGTTAGCAAACAGTGCCTCTACTAAGGCAGCATGCCAGTAGTGCTGTCTGAAAAATTTAAAAAATTCACTGAGTTAAAGGCAACAATGCCCAAGAGGCCAAGCTGAAACCTTCAGAGTTGGTTCATTTTACCTTTTGAAACTCCTTCGCCTTTTCTCTGTTCTTAGCATAAGTTTCTTGCCTTGTTCTTTCCTCCTTTCTGATTTTTACTTCTTCAAGTTGATTATAAAGTCTGTCAAAACAACAGAATTGTCAGGAAGCAAAGTGGGAAGGCAGGAGTAAATTAACAGTCTTAAGGGTTTACACTGTCAATTGCTAGAAATTGGGAAAAAGCAATTTTGACTCACCTCACCTCGCACCACTTCAAATTACTCTTCTGCTACCTGACCTGACAGAGGCCCCACGCTGGAGCAGTATTTGCCCTGTGTTCTTCATCAATAAATGCCACCCACAGCTGTGAGCTGTAGCAGGGGGGGCTGCCTGTCAGTGCTCTCCTGCAAGCTCTGCAGGGGCACTTCCCAGCATACCCCTGGATCAAACACACCCAGCTCCCTCCCAAGAGCTGAGTGTTAGGGGCCATCCAGATGGAAAACCACAACGTGTTTTTCACAAGACACAGATGAACTACTTCTGTTTTTTTAATCCACACATTCTCTACTTTGTGTTCATGCAGTACCTTGAAGTGCGCTGATGCATTGCAGCTTCCCCAGCCTTCCTGTCCTCTGGAGAAGACACTTTCACTTCTCCTACTTTCTTCAACTGATTGACAGCTGCACCTTTTCTTCCTTCAAAAAGACACAAACAGAAAATGTATCTGAAATGTCTAGTGTAGCCAATACATCCATTCATAAGAACCTGCCCTATACCCCAGTGAAGGCTTGCTCAACTCATTCAAAAGCATGAGAGATTTCAAAGACTGAGAAGGAACTACAAAAAAAAGAAACAAGCTAGCAGAAGGGATACAGGGGAGATGACATTTAGCCTTAAAGAATCCAACTCGTGCTCTCTTGGCAGTACTTAAAGCTAGCCGTGCTTTAGCTCAACCGCTAACCTCCAAATAATCCGTGTTCACAGCCACTAGAGATGCACGAGTTCACTTTGTGACAATCAGCTATTGTGCAGAGACACCTCATGAGTGTAAATGTATGGGACTGTTTACAACAGAAGAGGGAGCTGAACAGAGGGGAAAAGAAGCTCCCCACATCCAAGAAATGTAAGAATACCTGAGACTGCAAAAGCAAAGATGCAACAGACGGGAAAGTTCTCTTTGATATTAAACCAACCACGAACGTTCCCAGTCCTGTGTCACGTCCCCAGATGAACGTACCAGAGATGAGACGAGGCTCCTTCTGCCTACTTAACTTCTCAGACTTCCTTTGGAACTGTCTGGCTCCTGGGTTTTCGTTTTTTCTCTCTCTATTTTTTATTTCTTCTACTCTTTTCAGGGATTTCTGGATGAAGTCCTTCTTTCTTTTTAAAAAAGATTCTTGCAAACTTCCTGGTGCAGCGGAATCAAACTCTAGCAGCATCACTGAGAGGGGAAAGGGAAAGTCCAAGCATTTCTCACTTTCTGCAAACAGCACGACCTCTGCTAATAATTCATACATTTCAATGCATTTCTCATACAATGTTGAGCTGGATCTGCTTTTACAAACAGCACTAGGAGCATGACATTGTGAGTAATGAGGATTTCTGCAAAATAAGCAGCAGTTCAGAGCTATGGAATCCAGTAACTGTAAGCAGTGCTGCCAAGACAAATGCTGTAATAAGTACCACAAAAGCATCTTAAGCCTCAAAGCATACTAAAGGGCTGAGAAGCCCCTAACAAATGGTTACATCCTATCAGGTCCTGTCTTTTGTGTTACTGCTGTTTGTCTTGGACACAAAAAGTTTCCCTATTTTACTTATGTTCCACACTACCACAGAATAAAAAGACCTCCTTGAACTGCAGGGGTTGGTGACTAACAGGAAATAACAAATGAAGGTGCACGAATTAGGTGATGACAAGCCACAAAATATCACAGAATTTTTCAAAATTAAATAGTTACAAATAAAACCAAAGAAAGCCCATCTATTACCACCTTTTAAGACAAGTCAGTATTTCCATGTCAATAACACACACTAAACCCAGGCAAAACAGCAACATGCACTTACCTAGGAGCAGCTATGTTTTCCAAAGGAGAGGTGTATTTGATTAATGACTTTTTAAACTATAAATTAAAACTTCAGTGTACTGAAGCTGTGCACAATTACCTGCAGTCTGGTGTGATGGAAACTGACCATCGCTAGGACTCTGGGCTTTGGCAGAGCTGCCGGGCGTTACGCACACTGAACAACCTGTGGCTGGAAGTAGTGGTAAAAATTCTCTTTCCTGTTTCAAAAGGAATCATCAGTTGAAAATGCATAAAATACTCCACAAGTTTGAAGAAGTAGTACTGTACTCCTAACATAGACCAGACACAAAAAAATACATTTTCTTTTGCCATTAGCAGATGCAAGAAAAACCATCAGAAATGGACATGGACAGTAAGTGTTAGAAAGAATGCTTCTAAAAACATTCAAGAACTTTAAAGAAGCCCAGTGGAGTCCCTTTGCCCCCCAGATGTCAATTGCAAAGTTCTGTTAGATAATTAAAGCTCACCTCTGGACAAACATTCAAGTCAGACCTATCCACACATGCTGGGTTATTTTTTTTATCCCCTCTACTCTTCTCTTGGTTCACGTGTTCAGTGTCTGACTCTGCAATACTGATGTCGTTTGAGCTCACGAGAGTGAGCTCAGGTTCTTCCATAATACCACGCCCTGACTCAGTGTCCTGGTAAAATAGAAAGAGAAAACCTCAGTGTAAAAGATACATAAAGTTGTATACATTATAACATAAATACTAATATATATATAAAATATATTTAATATATATATCATTACATACATGTATATCTTAATTATGTATTTTTTAAAACCACTGCTGCTAGAAACAGCAACAGCTGGGAGCTTGTCCCAAAGAGGAGGCTCATCCAACACAGGAAAAGAGAACCTGCCCCAAGCAATAAGAAGTTCAGAAAGAGCACTTTGCCTGAGCTGTTAATTGATGTATGCAAACCAATCCAATGTGAAGTATGGTGGTTTGGTTTTGTTTTGAAACACTAGTAACTAAAAAAAAAAAATCACCCAAAGCAATCAAACAAAACTCACCTATTTTCCAGTCATCTCAATTTGAATTACTACTGAAATCTAGTTTCAGGCTTT